>JAZHYW010016583.1:0-11404 GCA_037355805.1 Ixodes ricinus
ACACACTAAACATTGTAACACCCATAAGCGTGTAAAAATGGTGTAAGAAGGGTGTAAGTTAGGAAAAACACCCGTTTTACACCATTTTTACACGATTTCTGAATATCGGTAGGTGTAAAAAGGGTGTGCTGACGTCTTGCACCCATTACACGCCCTTTTTACGCCCTACTTGTAGCAATTGTGTCCAGAATCGTGTAAAAAGGGTGTATGGGCGAATTTTACGCCCTTCAGTCACACGGTGTGAAAGGGGTGTAATGGTGATGCTGTCAAATTCACCCATGATTTCATAGCCGTTCATGTCTATTGCTTTGGTGAAGCTGTTGCTGATGTACGGCGGTACAAGCATCGAGTATAATTAATCGCCACATGAAGTGGCGTATGATTACGACGTTCTAGAAAATAGATTTGCAACTCCGATTGAACTCTCCGTCCGACACGAGCCGAAAATTACGTGTCGCGCGTGCATCAGTTTTATCAGTTCAACTTTGATTTTAAATAAATAATCTCCGCTAGCAAAAATGAACGAAGACGTATAAATATACAACCGAGGCAGCACACAGTATTGCGCCGTTATGGAATTATATCGGAAAGATTGTGCCGATACCATTTTGGTCTGGCCAATATTTGTGAAAAATGGGATGGGTCGCGCCGACGCCATCCTGACATACCGTACGCGGCGCCGTTTTTGGTTGAGTGTCAAGAGTGTCCTGCGTGAATTGGCTATGCCGGCGAGGTATTTTTATTTCTTGTCTGCCTAAAATCCGACGTTAAACCACAAAACAAAACAAGATTGAGCAAAACGGAATCTGCTTACTTTTAAGCCGAGAAAGACCTCCTGCGATAAAGCCTTGAACAAACTGTGGCGCCTTCATTTCGGGTATTACAAACTCACCTGACTGGGTTACGCACTACTTATAGCACCTTCACTGAGATTTTATTTTTGTGTGCACTTCTGAAGAAACAATGTCGCAAGACCATCGAAAGTGCCGGATTCATGACACCCCCGCTAGGGTTCACGACTCTTATCTCTGCGTAATGACACCAAAATATCTAGCGTCCCGACGTTTTTTTTGTTGTTGTTTTTTGTTATACGTGAAGCCGCGTCTCTTTTTGTTTCATGCTCTCAGCGTCTTAGCTTTGTCCCTTACTTCGACGGCTTTCGAATTTGTTTTTTTTGTATTTATTTTGTGTTCTCGCGGTCCGCACCAGAGCATGCCCTTCTAGATGAGTGACAGTTTGATGCGCTCAAGGTTGTACTACGCAAAGCAATTCCAGACGAGTCCCATTTCGCGACCCTCCCCGGGCAGTGCAGGTGGTCATACAAAGAAGCAGAGGGAGATTAACTGCTTTGTCCAACCCCCTTTGACCTCGTCTTCTGATAAGCCTCCACACCTTCTTCTGTGTCGTCGTGTGGCTGTGAACGAGTGCGAAGGCCGCTTCTATCAAATCAGAGGGGCGGCGCGAAACACGTGACCGCTCTCCGTAGGAAAAAAACGCTTGGACGAAAATTTGTCACGTGACTCGCTCTTGCGCGCTGATGGGCTCACCGGGGCCGTAGTCCTTGCCGTATGCCAAGTTATTTTGGTGAGTTGTAGGGACCACGTAGGTCCGGTTTCTAAAAAGCGCCCGTCAGGCGTCAGTGTTCTACTGTTTTTCGTGCGTTGCAGTCGCAGCCGTGATTTTTCGTCTTGAACGGCCGGAATACGTTCATACTAACTTTTTGGTAATGGTGGTTTATTTCGTCGGAGTTCATGGAATTATTGTGCTGTGTTTGTTGGACGCGTTTCGACAAAGAACTGCTCATCGGCGGTCGCGAGACTTCCGCTGAATGTGAACGACCGCCTTCAACCTCGACATTGTGTTTCCGTTGTTTTGTGCTGCCCGAATCGGATTACCCATCTATCACGACAGAGAGCTGTTCATCAGCGACCACGAAACTTCCGTTGAATGTGAGCGACCGCCTTCATCCTCGACATTGTGTTTGTGGATTGTTCTGTGCTGCCCGAATCGGATTATGCATCTCTCACGGATTACATGAGATCACTCTTTTATTTGTAAGTACTCTGCAAGCATGCTTCTGATAGTAGTCCTGCTTCCGTCTCAATAGAACATTTTACTGTTACAAACATGAACTGCCGCTTCCGTCCCAAGCAACTCCAGGTCGTTCTGTCTTTGCAAGCCTGCCAGTTTTGTCCACGTCACCAGTGCTAGAAAGCATAAATGTTGCAAGAAAAGTAAAGTTGGAGATTGAACTAGGGCCTTCGGTTGTATAACTTAAAGGGGTTATGAAACAATATCCGGTTGGAATGTTCATAACCTTACACGCACGGACCGCCACTGGTTCAGAAGCGTTTTGGTCGTGGTGAAATTGCGAGGATAAAGGGGAACTATTTCTTTCAGTCTTGCCCGCCAAGTTTAATGACGTGCGCGTGAACGTAGCTTTGCCTTTTGCAAGCTTGTAACTGTACGCACTTGCCCGCATAAGCAGAGGCATGGCTGCGGCCAGGTGACGTGCTTGCAATCGTCTATAGATAATTTAGTAGAACCTGGTAGAACCTTGATCGAAAAATAAAAAGTGAACCAGGCATGTTTCGACTCCTTTGCAGTCATTTTTTCGTGCACTCTTTTGGGTTATTACACCCTACTTTATGGGTGTTGGTCATCGCGTCTTTTTTTATTTTGCTTTCTGGCGTTGGTACACCCAATTCAGAGGGCGTACTGCGCAGTCGTAACACCCTAAAAAAAAGGTGTACAGTGGAATCACACCCTATTTTAAGGGTGTTCGGAATAACGCCCTTTTCTTAGGGCGTTTTGCTACACCCATAAGGGTGTTAGTTAGAGGACAAGTCATTTACACCCATAAGGGTGTTACGATGTTTAGTGTGTACGTCGAACTCTCCGCGGCGACGGGAACTGGAAGCGTGGAAGCCGGGAAGTTAGCAAAGCCGCAGCAGCGGAAGCCACCGGGCGGAAGCTTTACGTTTCGGTTTCGCTTTTCTCTTTCTCCGACGCCGGCTACGGTTGCGGGGTGGTGGGTTTGCGGCTGGTTCAGACGACGAGAGGAGCCACGAAAAGTCGCCGAGTTGGCCGAGTACGAGTCACGGCCCACAATACGAGCAACGGGCCGTTTGCCGCTGTCGACCGGTGACGCGGTATCCTCGGCTTGGTGTCACGATCGGTTTGTTGCCGTGCACGTTGGCTTTGCTATGCGGTACGGCTGATGCGGCTGTCGAATACTTGTGGAGCACATTATTCGAGACAGTCGCCCCAAGACGTCGCCGTGAAGAGTTGACCGAGGAATTTGTGTGAGCTCAACGTCGGTCTATGTTCCGTTTCGACATGTATGGTATATGTAACGATACCGGTGGTAAATGATGGACGTTTTTCTTGGAAGATGGCGGTCGCCTCTCTGCATGTATGATTTTGTGATACCGGTCGTCCTGTGGTATAAGCGTTTTGTGGAAAGTTGGCGGTCGCCTACGTCATCGGACGCAAAATCATACCAGGCACACCGATTCATATCGGTAAGCAAACTGGCTGCCTGTGTAGAAAGAGGCGGAGCCATAGCGGTGCCGGTATCTCCAGTTATGCAGAACGCCAAACCAAACTAGCTGCATCCATAATAACAAGAAATTATTGTGGTGTCATACCAGAACTGTTGAAGCAGCAGGTATGTTTCTCGTACGTTTTTCCAATAGGGAGTGCGTCGTCTTAAGTAATGATGCGGTGCTTCGCTACCGTTGTTTGTCGCCTCTTTGATGTTGTAGCGAAATATTCACCAAATTGGCTCAGAAGGTCAAGCAGCCGTCTTCGTTCAGCAGCTGACAGCTTCGGGTCGCTGGCGAGTTCTGGGTGCAGCGTTCTCTCGTGCTGCGATGAAGTCGGCTCTTCCAAAAGTGCAGCAATTGCGGCTGAGTTGTCGAGCTCGTCGATGTGGCCCACGGTGATGCCTTTTCGTGAGGTGCTGCGGCTATTCTCGGAAACTTGGAACCAGGACTATGGCGCGCCCGTCTTAAAGTTCTGTGAGTCTTCGCACGACACCGATTGGCCCTTTCTAAAAGCAACTGAAGGCTTCCATCAAGCAGAACTACGCTGCAGAAAGCTTCGGTGATTCCGACGGGTAAGAAAAGAGTGGACCGCGGTGGTAAGTTCACATGGCTTGCGAGGACTCGGACCACGGATGACGTGGATTTGGGCTCCACCGGTGGTTGAGCAAGTTTCTGTAGCGTCAGCCGGTTTGCCCCGAGATCGATGACGGCGCCATACTTGCAGAGAAAGTCTATTCCAAGGAAAACGTCCATCGCACAGTCTTGCAGAATTACGACCTTCACAGGGCACGTCTCACCGTGGACCTCGACGAGAGCAGTGCATCTCCCGGACTTGTGTGATCAGGTGCGCACCGGCGGTTTGTATCTGACAGCCTTCCCACAGCGTTGTCACTTTTTGTAGGCGGCCAGAGGGTCTCCCACTAAAGACTGAGCAGTCTGCTTCGGTGTCCACGAGTGCCGATGCGTCATGGCCGTCGATAGCAAAGTTTAGGTTGTTGGGCATTGCTGCAGGGGCGTAGTTTTGATGCGCAGCATTGGGAAAGTGGGAGCGGTTCGTCATTCTTGGAGGTTCCTTGATCATCTTCGGCAACGCCACCTCCAGGTGTTGCCGTGCTCGGATTTCCCGCCGAGATATGGGGGATAGGCTGTCCCGCTGGGAGCGGCGGAAGGGCGAAAGGTCACGTCAAGGCGAGGGCGAACGAGAACCCAGTGCTCAGGCCGGCACTGGAAACAGAGGTCTTCGGAGGAAATCCTCAATGTCCCTTGGTCGTTCCTCAAGGCGGGGCCGCGTGTCGCTCGGAGCAAAACCCAGCAGGCTCATTTGTCAGTATGGTAACCTCCGGTAGATATGGTCGACCTCGCCGCAGTGATAACACAGCGGTCGTGGATTGGCCGTGCGCCACGCACCCGTTTTCCTAGTAGCTGGTTGTTCGGTGCGGACGAGCTGGGGCTGCCCTTCGTGACGTCGGAAAGTCTCGCGGCGCTGATAGGTCACGTCGAGGTGGCGTCGAATACTGCCGGGCAGCTGGCGCCGGTCTTCGAGCTACTGCGGCGTAGGTCAGAGAGGGCTCCTCGGGTGCAGCTACGCTGCCAGCAGCCTCCGGTTGGAATACCCGTTGAACTTCATCAAGGACAACCTCGGCTATCGACAGCGAAGCAGGCTGGTTGGCAGCGGGCAGGCTTCTTGATTTCTTCCCGGACGACGACCCGGATGATCTCGCGGATATCCGGCCTGTTGCTGCTGTACGGTGAGAGGGCAGCAAAGCCGGGAAGTCTCTGGTAGTGGGAGGCCCGTGCTTGAAGAGCACGTTCGATGTTCGTTGCCTCGGTAATGAAGCCTTCGACGGTGGTAGGCGGGCTCCGCGAAGGCCTCCGAAGATGCTTTCTTTCAATCCCCGCATCAGGACCCGCAGCTTTTTCTCATCGGGAGCGTTTGGGTCGGCGCTGTTCGTGAGGCAGAGAACGTCTTCGACGAAACTTGTTACACTCTCGTTTGGTCCTTGGCTTCTTGCTTGGAGAAGTTCTTCGGCCCGCTGACGTCGCTGCTGGCTGGCAAAGGTGCGTCGAAGCTCAGCGTGGAAGTCTTCCAAAGATAAAATCGACGCTTCGTTGTTTTCGCACCAGGTGCGTGCCGTGCCCTCCAGAGCGAAATACATATTCCGTATGCTCTGCTGAGGCCCCCATCCGTTGAACCGGGCGAAACGTTAGTACTGGCTCACCCAGTCGTCGACATCTTCATGTAGACCGCCACTGAAATTCGCCGGCGTCCGTGATGGGGCCTGCACGCAGACGATGGACGTCGGTGGCGTTCTGCCTTGCACCGACGTGATGTTCATCGTCGGCGTCTTCTTCTTCCTCGGCTGCTTTGGTGGTTAACCGAACTCCGGAGGCCGGCCCTGGCTGTGGCGGCTGGCCCAGGTCTCGGGTTCGTTGACTGGGATCAGTTTTCCGGATCTTGAAAAGGATCGGGCCCGACAGATCTTCTGAGGGGTACGTTTCACGGGCATAGAATGCGGTACTCCGCACCTCCGCCAAAATGTCACGAATGACAATTGATAAGGCGTTGAAGACTGCAGCAAACTAAACGTTTAATGGGGCGAACTTCTGCCTAAAACAAAATGAAAAAAGGCTAGAGTCGAGAGGCGCCGCTGGCGGCGAAGACACCAGGATCGAACGCTGGGCGAGACTGACCCAGGCTCGCCAAGCGAAGCCCCTTTTGTACACCCGTGGGCTTCCGGTACATCGGCGCAGAAGATTCGGCGCGTAAAACATTCTGACCTCAAACAGACTACATGGTTTTCGAATTTACGAGAACGCAACATTGAAAGAATAAATAAAAGACGCGCCGCTCCCAGGAACCGAACCCGGGGCCTCCGCACGAAAGCCAAGCACTGTAACCACTTGGCCACGCACGCGCTCGCTCGGTGACGCGCGTGGCAATTTATATGTATGTGTGTGTGTGTGTGGGGGGGGGGGGGGGGTGGGGAGGAGGGGGAGAGCTCAAGGCGGGCCCGTCGAGCCCCGGGAAATTGAGAAATATCCGCCCACTACCCCAAGCCTTACTCCCGACATGTGCGAGGGCGGAGCTTAGTCGGAATCGCTATTAACCTTCTCTCCCGCCTTCGCGCCTCCTTTTCCATGCGCAGAACACAAAAATGCTCCCACTCGCGAGACGTATTCACTATCTCACGCGACTCTCCGGCCTTCCGGCACCCCGACTCTCCCTGCGAAGACTGGTGCGGACGAGCGCCTGCATAGTTTCGGAATCCTTGGTCTTCGGACATCGTCGAAAGTGATTTCAAATTTTTACGAACCGCCGGTCACAAGCTCGGGGTAAGTCTTTGGTCTGATCTCATTATTATTTTCGTCGGACACCGGATTCAATAGAATGTTCTCGCACGTCAATTTAGCGACTGCGGATCTGTATAGAACGGAATAAACGGTAACATTAAAGAACCATTAAAAATACATTTTTAAACAGTCTGGTTGGGGCACACGTGTCGAGATATACATTTTTTAGAGTAATATTGACGTTGCGAGGCACGATTTAGTTGGTAGTCACCTCCTTTCCACTTGTTTTCTCTCGCGGCAATTCGGGCGCGTGGAGGAGAGCTACGAAGCTGTGGCCATCACGTAGAGGTGGAAAGAGTGTATGACCATTCCGTGACGTCTTGGACTTTGCTACATAATTTAAAAATAAAACTGGCGTCCTCAATATTTATTTATTTATTTCAGTAGCTTCAAGGCCCAGAGGGCGTTACAGAAGGGAGTGGTGGAAAACATAAAAACAAACAACAGGTAGTTAATTCAGAAATTTAACAGATAATGAAAATGAAAAATGCAGACAACGCAGGTTATTGAGAAAGTACATAACACTCAATGGCGGATCTGAAAGTGAAATCGTCGGTAGTCGTTGCGATGGAGGCGGGCAGGTGGTTCCATTCGTTGCTAGTCCTTGGGATAAATGAATCGAAAAACAAGTTAGTGCGACAATGTGGCACGCCTACTTTGTTATGGTGGTCCGAGCGAGATGAGACGTATGATGGCTCTGAAAAAAGTTCGGTTTTGAGGTGCGGGTTATAATGATATATTTTATGAAATAGCGTGAGTCGCGATATTTTTCTGCGCAGAGAAAGGTTCGGAAGGTTCAAGGTTGCCTTCATAGAGGATACGCTAGATGAACGGGAGTAGTTTGACAAGACAAAACGCGCGCTGCGATTCTGTATCGATTCTAAGTTATTAATAAGAAATTCCAGGCCTGGGTCCCACACCGAAGATGCGTACTCCAGTTTAGAGCGGACGAGAGTTTTATAGAGGAGAAGCTTTAAAGATGATGGTGCCATAGAAAAGTTACGACGCAAATATCCAAGCATACGGTTAGCGTTATTTACTATATGTTTGACATGCATTTGCCAAGACAGATTAGCTGTTATGTGAACCCCTAGGTATTTGTATGACGTTACTTGTTCAAGTGCACTGCCTGAAAGTTGATAATCGTAAATGCTGCCACAAACGGTCTGACGCGTAATTCTCATTACTTTACACTTGTTAGTATTCAGACGCATTTTCCAGATATCACACCAATTAGAGATTTTGTTAAGGTCAGACTGAAGCACATAGGAATCGGAACTAGTAGAAATGACTCGAAAAATGACACAGTCGTCAGCAAACAACTTGATGGATGAGTCGATAGAGTTAGGAAGGTCATTAATGTAGATGAGAAAGAGAAGAGGGCCAAGCACAGACCCTTGTGGCACACCTGAAGTAACGGGGGACGAGGATGATTTGAAGTCGTTAGCAACTACAAATTGGGTTCTGTTAGACAAGAAACTTTCAATCCATGCGAGAATGTTAGGGTCAATATTTAATCTGCTTAATTTCAAACAGAGTAGCTGATGAGATACGAGGTCGAAAGCTTTAGAAAAGTCCAGAAATATGCAGTCTACATGAGATTCATTATCTAAAGCAGCAAAAAGTTCATGTGTAAATGAAATGAGTTGTGTCTCACAGGAGAACGTCTTACGAAAGCCGTGCTGGCATGATGTAAAAAATGCATTACTCTCAAGGAAACTAACAAGGTTAGAATAAATTATATGCTCTAAGATTTTACAAGGAACACTAGTTAAAGATATCGGTCTGTAATTAAGGGGAGAATGCGAAATTCCTGATTTAAACGAGGGTACCACCTTGCCCACCTTCCAATCGCCGGGCACAATACAGGTATCTAGGGACTGTGAAAAAAGTTTCGACAAAATTATGGAGGAGTATACTTCAGTGTTCTTCAGAAACTTTGAGTTAATATCATCAGGTCCAGATGACGAAGAAACTTTTAAATTTCGGATTAAATGCATCACACCAACCCAGTCAATCAGCACAGGATCCATAGGAAAAAAGCTCGAATCAGCAACATCAGGAAGACAAACGGAGGGTAGATTCAAGAACGACTTTGCAAACACTTCATTAAACACAGAGCAGCATTCAGACTGAGGAATAGTCACACCATTGTCGTCGTTTAGGTATATCTTATTCTGTTTCGGACCACCAACGACGTTCCAGAACTTTTTAGCGTTGTTTATCAGTAACGAAGGAAGTGTGTTATTAAAGAAAACCCTCTTAGCTTCTTTCACTGCGCTTTTAAACAGAGCTGTAAATTGACGATAAGCACACCAGTTGACATCACTCTGACTTTGTTTGGCTTTGCGATATAATCGCTTTTTCTTATTTGAAAGACGCTTTAATGGAACGTTGAACCAAGCGGCTCGATGCTTGCATGAGATTACGCATAATGGTATGTATTTTTGTACTAAATAATTCACCTTGTCCCTAAAAAGATACCAATTAGTTTCGATAGTACGTTCCGAAAAATCCAGCATGTATTCATCTAAAAACGCTTCAAGCTCTCTGTTTATGGATTGATAGTCGGCCTTGTTGTAGTCCCTAATATATTTTGGTTTACTGACTGAACGATGAACAGATCCTTTAAGAGTGAAATTAATAAAGCAATGATCACTTAGACCGGGCAAGTAGGTTATTGAGTTAACCAAGTCAGGTGATGTTGTCAAAATGAGATCAAGAATATTGGCACTCGACGATGAAGTTCGTGTAGGTTCTGTTATCATTTGGGAAAAATTAAAATCAGAGCAAAGGTTTACAAATGCCGTGGATTCACTATGTGACTCAGAAACCACCGGGCATGAATCATTCCAAAGTATTTTCGGAAAGTTGAAGTCCCCTAACAAAAAAATAGGCGAATGAGGGTACCTTACGACAATATTATTTAACACGTCATGAAGATCATTACAAAACGTGGAGGATGCGTTTGGTGGCCGATAACAGGCGCAGAAAATCACGTCATGGTGGTTAATACGTATACCTGCGCAGACCACTTCTAAACACGAAACAACGGGGACATAAAAAGATTGTATATTATCAGCAATACCGATTAGGACACCTCCTCCAGATCTAGTACCGCGATCACAGCGATAGATACTAAACGACTTTTCACACTCAAACACTTCATTGTTAGAAATCTTGGCAGATAACCACGTTTCTGTTAATATGACGACATCAGCACTACAAGTATCAATAAGGGACGACAAGTCATCACGCTTGTTTACAACGCTCCGAATGTTTGAAAAAAGAAAGCAGATGTCACGGAAAGGATTATGTGCACGAGGTGATTGTTATGTCGAATACGATTCGGGCTCGTTTGGCACAGCTTCAACGTGACTGGCGTGATCAGGTCCATGATTGTGGGAAAGCATTTCACAAACACTGTCAGTTGACGAAAGATAAACGTAACACCTCTTGTTAATAAATAACTTATCGTACCGAATTGAAAACTGCTGACCGCTAGCCTTGCCGTATTCAGTTAGTTTCCTGCGTGAAGTGCGAGTAGCAATGCAAAAGTCTTCGCTGACACTGATACCGGCAACTTTCAGTTTTGATCTCGCCGCAAATATAGCATCTTTAACCTTAAAACTGGAAAATTTAGCGATCACTGGACGACACTTGTTTGGTAGGTACTTGCCCAATCTATGTGCTCGTGCAATCGACTCTTCAGAAAGTTGCATGTTCAGCGTGGACGAAAGGACTTCACGGACACGTTTTTCTGAATCAGACCACGACTCTGAGGGTACGTCGGGAAAACCGTGAAAAAGCAAGTTTTCTCGCCGCGATCTGTCCTCGATTTCGTCTAAACGACGTGCAAGACTAGCTGTCTCAGAGCGTACAGCAACAGATACAGTGCTGGCAATGTCTTGCTCAGAGCAGCCCTCTGAGGCAGCCATCCTTTGCTCAACGGTTGTTAGCCGCTCATTGATGTCGGTCATTTGTTTTTCCAGATTTATTTGAAATTGTTTAACTTCACTAAGTTGCGAGAGGACCTCAGAGTGATTTTTATCCATTTTCGCCGACAGTTCTTTCAAAAAGATTGTTACATCGTTGGATTTCGCGCCAGAGTCCCCCTTATTAGGCCCGGGATTTAGTTCAATGTCCCCACCCAAAAGTAGCAGCTTCGTAACATACAGGCATTCACAGGCAGTGTTAAGAAGAACGGTTGGGCATGGAAAGAGCAGCAGATTCACATTGTTTGTTCGTTTACAATGCAAAGAAGAGCTTGGACTAACCTGCACAAGAAAGCAGATATATATAAATATATATATATATATATATATATATATATATATATATATATATATATATATATATATATATATATATATATATATATATATATACATATATATATCTACTTTCTTGTACGGATACACTATACTTATTATCGCTCTGGTATATACGCACAATATGCTCTAAAAATATTTTTTTTCATAAAATTCATTTTCAGCAATACTGTA
>JAZHYW010016586.1:0-31925 GCA_037355805.1 Ixodes ricinus
CTGCTCTGCTCAACCCGGACTCAACCGACCTGGACCAGCCTCATCGATCTCAACAAAGACAAACTGGCTACAACCACCGACAACGAACTAGATGACGAGCTGGGAAGAACCGAAGATTACCGTTGGGGGATCGGCCAGGGACTCACGCGCCTCCCACATGCCCTGGACTCTCACAACGCGCAGACAAACCTCGGACATCAGTGCAGTCGGGAACACCAACAACCTTCCTCCGCTTTTAGCTCCAAGAACTCATCGGACGGTAACCCTACCAACACTGCAGGTGCCGGCATTCGCTGGGCAGCCTCACGTATTGGCGAGGATTACTAAGACTTTACGATTCACAGCAATTTTGAACTCCCAGCAGTTTAAAAGTTTAAATAGATATTAACATATCTCTCTCAGAATGCAAAGAGGGCCGTCAATGGAATTCGAACGCTACATAACCTGACGGCCGACGAGACAGCTTCATGGACGAACACATCGACCAGCTGATAAGTCTACAAAAATTAACCTTTAAACGCCGCACTATGACGCGATGTTCAAAACACTAAAATGGCTGTTGATAATTCACACATGGCTTCTGAATTAACTTTTTAAAAAAATATAGCCAAATTAACAATCACTACGCATGTTTTTTTGCATGTTCCATTTTTGGAACATTGGCATTTCCAGTATACAAAATGCAAGTGTCGTCTGAAACAACATTTATTGAGTGTAAAATGGTTATTGCTTTTGTTATCTGAAGAGAATCTTTTAGGTACTTGCAAGGGCTTCGAGAACTATAAAGATAGAAAAAGAATGCTTGAAAAATATGTTTATTCAATGTATGTGTTACGTGGCAGTCAGCGCTTCAGAATCACAAGCCGTGGTAAGCTGCAAAGCAATTCTTGTGCAGCCGCTTTTCGCACTGGTGGCATTTGTTGGTAGTGTTTTATTGCACTCCGCGCACCTTCCTTGTGTAGCTGAGACAATGTAGTGACCGTCAGTCTTCCTTTCCGCGATGCTGGGATGAACCCGAGGTCCAGGTCGCAGGGCGAGTTTCTGCTTCAGGTGAAGCAGGGACATGGCGACGTCCCGCCTGAAAGCTAGGTGCGTCATGGCGGCATCTGTGCCCTTGTGAAGTTCGCAGTGAAGGATCCATCCTGCGACTACAGTCATGTTGAGACCATTGCTGAAAAGATTTCACCACAACTTCTTGCTTCTAAGCCTTGGGCGGTAGCTACCAAGGAGGCGGTCCATAACATCCACACCTCCCATGCCTTCGTTATATTTTTTGATCAAATATGGTTGCGCAATGTCTACCTTTTTCTTGCAGCGTCGTGAAAAGCGCTTTGCAGTACAAACAGGCTCATGGGTGAGATGGTTAGAGGCAACTGTGACCACAGCGTTGTCGTGCTATCTGCATGCGTATACCGCACCGTCAGTCGAAAGCTCCTCTCTCCTCTTTTGCGATGTCTGTCTGGCTCCTCAGCGGACAACTACCAGTTCTTGTTTCTCGTACAGTCCCCGTCGCTCTTATTCCTTCGTCAGCCAGTTTCGTCAGGAGACCGTAAGAGGTGAAAAAGTTGTCGAAATAGACCTCATGTTGCTCAGGGCTAGACAGGACAGATACCATGTTGCTAACCACCCTGAGCCCGAGGGGAGTCTTGTCATCCTTCTCCTTTCTTCCGCAATATATCTCCATCGCATAGGAATACCCATTATCCCTATGCTACCAACAAGACTAAAAACTATGCCGAAGTGCAGGCTCCAGTTTACGTTGAATTTTGCTACTGTCAAATGCCAATGTTCCAAAAACGGAACGTTTGCAAAAAACTCAATGCCAGTGAAAGACGGACAGGCTTTGGTTATTTATTCTTTTATCACATAATCGCCAATGATTTCCCTTTATTTTAAACCTACTTTGTTCATTTGAACGCCATTTTGTTTTTGCGAAATAACGCAACCCACACTTGGCTTTGAAAAACCCAAAATATGTCATTTCACAAACACTGATTCAAAGTTTTTAAAATGACAGATAGTAGAAGCTAAAATTATGGTGTTTTCCACAGTCATTGAACAGTATGCGAAAACAAAAATTAAAAACAAAGGTATATTCCGAAAGAGAACAAAAAATTGAGTTTCACACGTTCCAATTTTGGAACATTGGCAAAGTAAAAGGTTAAGCAGCTCAAGTCATTGATTCAGCTCCGCCAACTGCTTCATGCCATACAATTCCGCAGGACATTTGTAGAATGTTTGAAGGTGCAACCTAAACATTATAGCATTGTACTTTGTAGTATTTCAATTTTTTCATTATGTTCACCACACTAACCAGGTGGCGCCTCAAACTGCTACAGCAATTCCGTAGCCAGGCGGCGCTACCAGGCTAACGCAGCTAGCGGCGTTCAAGGAAAGCTCGGTAGAGGCCGCCAAGAGTCAGGGTGACGTCACGATGACGTAAAATATGTTGATCACCCTCTCCGGCAACTAGGACGGGTACAGCCGTTAACATCCATGTTTCCTCGGGGCGCTCTTTCTGCGCTCAAGCATAGGGTTCTTGTTTCCACCGCCTCAAAATATGGCGTTACGATCGGTGGCAGCCGTGGCAACGGCGCAACCGGTGCAACGGTCGCCGACATCCGATGAGCGTGGTCGTCTGCTCCGAGTGTTCTCCGGAAAACGTGGTGTTCGCTCGGTCCGCGCTAATTTGACTTCGAAAGTTCTGGTGCTCTCGGAAGAGGATACCTTGGCTCTACTACGCTGCGAAATGGTGCGGGAACTCCAGCAAGTCGAAAGTCTTGTCGTTCTTTCTATTCCCAAAGGAGTTCCGAAGCGAGAGGTAAAGTTTCGTTTTTCGTCGCTTTCGTTTCAAGCCCATTTCATGTTGTGCGATCCTGGTTGCGATTTTCAGTCGTCGTGCGGCAGAAACCCCGTGAACACAGCACTGAACACACGTTTGTTTTCGTTTTTTTCTTACGTATCAGCGACGTTGCACCTGTAATTCGCAGGCTGATCGAACCGTACCACGTGCTAAGCGCACAGGACGACACTGGCATTTTTGGCGCTCTCTTTTGCCCACAGACCCTTGTCTTATTTTTGTGGGCAAGCTTGAGTGCTTTCTGGCGTGCATTTTCAACCTGGTATACAAGGATGATGTGATGAAGAATCTTAGTGCTTTCATGACGGAACAGTCGGAGACCTTCTCTGTCCAGCAATCGGCTAGAAGTTCGTCGAGATGTTCTGCTATAAACTCTGGTGAATTTACGCCTTTTAAAAGAAGAGATCTGCAAAAACCTCGCTTTGAAAAGGTCTGCAGCTGATAGGAAAGCACAGAAACCGTAAAACAAGTCACCTATCAGCTGAGTAACAAAAAAAATATTTTGTCTACAAAACATTGAAGTTTCTGCTGATCGAAAACTGTGGTGGTGCGATATCTTTTATAAATGTATATTTCTTTCCTTGTGCTCTTACGTGCTTCTCGTGCCATCTGTTCTATTGTTCCGTAAATTTTATTATCTGTTTATATCTTCCATTGTATGTATGAGATCTGTGTAAATAATAAAGAATTTGTATGAAAAGTAAATGTGTGCTCCTTGCCTCCTACCCACTTGAGGAGCAGCTTCTCTGAAGTTGCCTACAGTGGTTTATGAAAAAAGATATAAAATAAAAGCCTCAGAAGACGAGAATGAAATCGAGGAGAAATGAAATCAGGCAAGCAAACGGCGGGGGGGGGGGGGGGGGGGGGGGGGCAGCGGCGGCGAACCGGCCGCCTAGGACGCGACAGGACAACTTGCGCCATCTAGGGGCAAGTAGGGGCGGCCCGGCAGCAGTAGAGGCGGCGATTGTAACGCCAGGTTTTGAGGCGGCGGAAACAAGAACCCTACGCTTGAGCGCAGAAAGAGCGCCCGGAGGGAACATGGATGTTAACGGCTGTACCCGTCCTAGTTGCCGGAGGGGGTGATCAACATATTTGACGTCGCCGTGACGTCACCCTACTTTTTCTCTTTTTTTCGCTCATCGCTCGCTCTTTTCTCGCTTCTTCTCTCGCTCGGGCGCCCGGAGCGCGTTACAATAGCCAAGGCTACGGCTGCGCCGGCCTGGCGCTACTATTCAACCATCGGGCCCGTGCGCCCAGGTAGATTCCCCCGGGGCCTTTGAACCCCGGCGTTGTTTTGGCTATGAATAAACGGAGTACGTGTTTGAACCTTGACCTGGACTGACGTGTCTTCTCTGCCGGGCGTTCCCGCCCTTGGGCTCCGCCGTTCCTCGCCTCACCACTTCGTCATGTGAGACCTCGTCCTTTTCCGCAGGCCCACGCAGGCCCTGCGCTTCTTTTATTTTCACGGGTGACCGACTTTGTTACATTTTGGCGACGAGTTTACAACATTTTTGGCGAACGAGCATGGGATTATTTTTTTCGCATTTCGTAACCCACCGCCGCTGTCGCAGCCGGTGCTGCTTTGAGTCCCTCGGCGAGAGTTCTTTATTTTGCATAACGGCGACCCACCGCAGAGTTTTTTTTTCTAGGAACCGTACTCCCCGTCCGACGGACTGGACGTGTATTATTTTTTTAACAAAGATCGGCGCCTTTGTCCGCTGTAGCCAAGATGGCGGCTGCGCAGGGTCGCGTTCCCGCCGAATTCCTCCCTACGCCCGGTGAGCCGGTGATGCCGTGGCTTACTTGGAAGCGTGGCTTCCTGAACTACCTAGAGGCGACCGACGCCGAAGATTTTCCGCCGAAGCGGAAGAGGGCAATTTTGTTGTCCTTCTTGGGAGAAGAAGGAAATCGCGTCGTTGATGCGTTCAACCTCGCGGGTCCAGCCGTTAACGCGGACCAAGATGAGTTTCAGGTTTTGTTGTCCGCTCTGGACACACACTTCGCTTCCGCTCAAAACGTCGTAGTCGAGCGTAGAAAGTTCGTCACAAGGGTACAAGGCCCAGGGGAGACGGTCCTCGAGTATCTTGGGGCGCTCAGACGCCTAGCCTCGTTTTGCGACTACGGAGAGTCCTTGGAGAGCCGCGTCGCGGAAATGTTCATTTCGGGAATCCGTAACACGGAAGTTCAAGATCGTTTAATCAGAGAGTCCGGCGGAGCTAACGCACCTAGCCTCGAGCGTGCTGTCCAGTTAGCGCAGCAGTTCGAGCGGACGTCTCGTGATTGCGATCTCTTCCGACGCTTGTCGTTAGACGCGACGAGTCCAAACACGCCGCACGTGGTCCATGCGGGTTCAAGATGGACGCGGTCGCGACCAGGATGGTCAACATGGCGGGCAGCCACCCCTACGCCGCGGGTCTTCCGCACGCGAGCGTCCTCCTCCTCCCCCTTCTCCGTCGACACGCGAGCCCTCTCACTCGTCTCCTCCGAGGCGCGAGCCTCCCCTCCTTCGTCGGGACGCGAGCGGTCCATTCCTCCTTCCCGTCGCGTCGATGGCGAGACCAGCGAGACAACAGGGAGTTTTAGAATAGCGCACGCTAAAGCTTTGCGCACGCAAAGAATAGCGTCGTCGCCACTGCGCATGCTCCGAACGCAAGCCAGGTTTTGCGCTTTGCGTGCGCAATTTTAGCGTGCGCTATTTCTCGGAAATAGCGTGCGTACGCAAAGAGTCTTTGCGCTTCTCCAAGGAGGATTCGTGATGACAAGTTGGCTAAAGCCAAGACGAGCAGAGTAAAAAAAAAAAAAATGGCGGCTTGCAGGATGGCGGCGGCTGCTTTGGCGGCGTCGTGAGTGCGACGTCGGCGGCATCCTCGCGACTGCGATTTTCAATACGAGACGACATTGTACTCGGTTTGGCAACGATCACCGGCAACTTGATGCTTGCGACGCGCGAACATTTCTCGGCGAAGGTACGATGTGCGAAGGTCAGTACACGAGACCTCTCTTGCCGAGGCGACGCTAGCGGACACGACTGGTCAACCGCTCGCGTCGTTCTTTTGTTTAAAATGCTACTCTGGACCAAAAAACTTGTTTTTTTCTAAAGTTACAGCATTTCGTGTGTGAAATAAAATTGTTGCTGTATCTTGGTGGCGTCGCAAGCGCGAGATGCTTGGGCTTTTGCGTCGCGACGGAGAAACGCTATTCTAAAACTCTCTCGCGTCGCGTGCGCTAATACAAGCGCTAAATTTAGCGCTAGCGTGCGCTAAAATTGCGTACGTTATTCTAAAACTCCCTAATACCTCCTAGAAGAGAAGGCCAGAGCGCTCCGAGTGGTTACGTCACAATGGCGGAGGAAGGAAGTCCATAGCGCAACTACGTGAGAAACATTTTGTGGCACCGACCGCATCGACGTGAAAAAAAACGCGACGACGCGGGCTGTTCGGGAGCGTTTATCTGACATTAATATATGTTTTAAAAACGCAGTATTGTACAATTTATTATATATATAATATAAACATATATACAACGCGCTATCAAGGTTGAAAGTACGAATTTTTTTATTTATGATTATCCCCTTAACCGCGGGACTACGTGCTATCGGTGCAATCCCGCAGATCCTCACACTTTTCGAAAGAACCGGTTCGCTGCGACGTTTTCTTCCCTCGTACGGGCTCCGATTCTGTTAAATTTACGTTGTGTGTGAGCTGCTGACTGTCTAAAAAGGAACCCTGAGACTTTGAGAAGGGAAGGGAACCGAAAAAAATCCAGTCATCGCTGCAGGGAGCGCACGCGAGCAAGAGATGGGTCGACGACGTTGAGCTGGTTAAGCCTCCCACACTGCTGCCGCTCGCGGCTCGTGTGTGTGTGTGTGGTCCTTTTGATCCTTCCTGTGGCTTCTTGATCGTCACCGCAGTCTCGGGTAGTTTTTTTTGTGTTCGCTTGATACCACGGCATTTACGTGGATTCGCGGAACAAGTACTGCTACGGTTTGAGTGACATATGTGGCAACCAGCCAACGATAACACTGGTCGATTATCGATAGACCTAAAGTTCGTGTTCAAATGTTTTCGCCACGGATATTGTGGGACGTATGGATACGATCGACAAGTGAGTAACAACTTATTTACGGGCTTTCTTGGTCATGTGGGACGCGAGTAAAGTGCTGCAGTCGGGTTGTTCTTTTCGTTTTTGTTTTTCGTGACAGAATGGCATCTTGTTCGTCGTTATCCGTGTGCGGTTGCGTCGACATTTGTAAATACTGCAAAACCCTTTAATTTCGCGGCCCCTATTTTTCGCGAATCGGTCACAAAGGACAGAATCGCGGCCACTAAATTTCGCGAATTCCAGATGCCTGCATTGAAATTCTTAAAAATCGAAATTTTCGCGTGCCCTTAAATTTCGCGAATTTTTCAATTCGCGAAATTCGCGAAAATGAAGGGCTCGCGAACATTAAGAGTTTTACAGTATGTGTGGTAATATTCTAGTTTTCACTGGAAGGTCAATAACAAGTTTGTGTGATTATACAAAGTGTGTTGTTTGTGCTTATGTGTTAAATATACTAATGTTATTTTATTGCCTTTACCGCTTTTATACTAGAATCTTAACTGTATTTAAGGTAATAGTATTATTGTATACAAAATCAGATATTTTGTTCTAAGGCAGCTCGAGCCCATGGGGAGAAGTAAATTAGTTGACTGTAAATAGTAAGCTTAGTACCCCTGCCACACGGAAAAGTTAATATATTTTCATTAAATGATATGGGACTTAATCAGATCGGGGTCTTCAGTGATTATATGAGCGTCGCAAGCTGATTTGTCGACCCCATATTGTCATTCGATCGAAATTACATTACTTTTGCCGTGTGGCCGGAGTATGATGCAAGAATTCAGTGACTGCACGCGATAACATCGCTTACATGATCGTAAGTGACACTTGTCTAGCCGTGTCCGCGTTGACTATGTCTACCTGATTTTTAACTGTGATTTGTTTTGCTGTGTCCAATCACTGCGTGTCTCGCCATTTTATCGAAGTATTTCTGTGTAAAATATGCATTCCTACAGCCATTATTGCGTGGCTCAATGGTTTCTCTTATACGCCTACCCCGTACCATTTCATCCCGATTATTTAGCGGTGTAATATTTTGACAAGTGCTGATTGTTGGGCGAGTTGGTTAAGTACGTGAGAAAACATGATTGCGCTTGAAGACAGGGACATAGGAAGAACAGACACCACCGAGCGCTAACTTTGGTGGTGTCTGTTCTTCCTATGTCCCTGTCTTCAAGCGCAATCATGTTTTCTCACGTAATATTTTGCCCGTGTAATAAAATGTTTTCGAGACCCGTTGCTATGTGCAGCTTTCATTTTAGCTAACAAGACACGTGTATGTGACTAAAAGCGCGTTACGACGGTCGATCCACGCGCGTTGCCTTCGCTTCGCCGCGCGCCCCCGATGGCCTTCCTTCGCGACGTCACGAGGAGAGCGCTACGGCCTTGTCTTCTAGGAGGTGTTGGGCAGACCAACAGGCGAACCGGGGGTCGAAGCGAAGGAAAGAGGTAAACACTAAGCCAAACAAAACAAGGATACGCGATGGCGTACGCGTCAAGTAAACCACAAAAACAAAAAATAGAAAAAAGAAAACACAGCAACACAAAAGCAGGAAGAAGAAAGACGCGGCAGGGTGGCGTCGCCTCAAAAATATAAATGAAAGAAGACTCAAAAATGGAAAGTGTGGAGGCAGTTCAACGGGTGTCGGCCTTTATCCCAGAAGTAAAGAAGCCAAAGAAGCAGCGAAGCAGAAGATGTTAGTCGTCGCCGCGCTAACAATTGGAATTTGTGCACTGTAAATAACGTGACTGAAATCACCTTTTTGCGGGGCTACGGCGCTCCCCCTTCTTGCTTTGCAAGCGCGAGAAGTCAGATTTTTTCGTAACTCCGCTTTTATTATTCTATAATAGCGTCCAATTTGCATATGCACAACGACTTCTTTCAGAGCATTCTGACACCTACGTACGTGGTTCGAAATTGACTTTTGCTTCTTCATCCGGAGACGATCTTAACGGGATTAGCCAGCTCGCCTATTCGACGAAGCGGTTATAAACAAGACATTCATGAGTAATGGGAATCGCAGCAACAAAACGAATTGAATGATAAGAACAATAAAGTTGAAACGAAGCTATGTTCTGAAATGTTTGTACGTTGCCCTTTTTCACGAAAGAGCGCGAAGGCATATATTCGTGTTTTGACTGACTTACATAAGTTGTGACATAATGTTTTATTCAGGAGAACTCCAAATTTGCACCCTACAAGCTGTAACATCTTTCCCACGCGAAGAAAATGTCCTTCACTCATGAGCTGGCACCCATTTTTTAACTTTCAAAGCAGCGAATGTCCGTGACAATTTTTTTCGTTGGTCACCTCGCACGGATATAGGCAAAACCAATGCATTTTGGAGAATTCGACTGCTAGCGGAGACTCCGAGCTCGCCAGGGGCGCTGCAATCACTTTTCGCCCGCTTTCCGCGGGAGTTGCCAGTATTGGCTTCCACGGTATTTGGTATACCTGTCCGACAGGGCATGAGACGTTGCTCACGGAGGCATCCTGAAATGAATAGACATAATTTTTCCGCTGGAGATTATGTTAGTTTGTTCGATCATTTCTCCAATTACGATTGGTCCTCAATCATTTTGTGCTCTGACGTTGATCACCAGGTTCGCGATTTCACTCGCATCGTCCGAGAAGGAATAAATCAGTTCATTCCGTTACGAAAAACGTCCGGTTCAAAGTTTCCCTTCTGGTTCTCGTACGAATTACGTACTTTAATGAATAAGAAATTGCGCGCTCATCGAAAGTTTAAAAAGAACGATACCCCCGAATCGAAAACAGAATTTGGGCGCTTCAGGTCTCTCTGCAAGGAAGTTCTTGAACGTGATCGTCAGGCGTACATTGATTCAGTCGAGCTGCAGCTAACTAGAAATCCCAAAGAATGCTGGAAGTATGTTCGCTCTCGGTCCCAGACAAAAGGTAGAGGAGAGATCACCCTGCTGGACTCACAGGGAAACTCGACGACAGATGTTTGTGAAATCATTGCACGCCACTTCCAGTCCGTTTTTAAGCAGCATCCAACCCCTTCAATTGTTGCCGCGCCAGCTGTCTCTGGGAATGCATCTTGTACTGAGCTCTTTTACGAGGAGCTACTGCATGAGTGTGTGATAAAAATGAAACCATCTTTGTCTTCTGGCCACGATGGTATTCCGTCAATCCTCTTGAAGGCATACAGTGCCATATTTATTCCTGTACTCGTACAGATTTTTAAAAACTGCATAAAGAATGAGGTCTTTCCCGCCATGTGGAAAACGGCACTTATTGTACCTGTGCATAAGTCCGGTACAAAAACAAACGTGTCGAACTACAGACCTATATCTCTTATTTGCACATATTCGAAGCTCCTCGAAGCGGCACTACACAAAATATTGTCATTAAATCTTAAGCGTTATCTTATCCCTAACCAACATGGATTTATGGGGGTCGCTCGACCACAACTAATCTCACCTGTTTTATGTCAACCACTGCTCAAGCAGTCGCTAACAGAGGCCAGCTTGATGTGATTTACTTTGACTTAAGTAAAGCGTTTGACGTTGTTAATCCTGAGATGTTACTGTCTAAACTGTCAAAGCTAGATATGGACAATTCATTGCTCTCATTGCTCAAAAGTTATTTGCGTGACCGGAAGTGCTTTGTTAGCTCGAATGATAATTCTTCTGCCACTTATGAGGCGACAACGTGTGTACCTCAAGGTTCCGTTCTCGGACCTCTTCTGTTTTCAGTGTTTGTTGATGATATTTCGACTGTGATTCGTCACTCTTCATTTCTTCAGTACTCCGACGATATTAAGATGTTTATGGAGGTACAAGAGGACCGGGACTGTGTTTTGCTACAAAGAGATGTTGATGCTTTTGAAGAATGGTGCCGTGAGAATGACCTGAAGATAAATAGCTCTAAAACGAAAGTCGTGTCGTACACTCGTAAGACACATGACATTGTATTCCCATATGTTATTCAGAGAGACCTTTTGGAATCTGTGAACAGAATCAAAGATCTTGGCGTGGTGTTTCACAGCACCTTACACTTCTCCAGTCATGTAGGTCACATCGTGAACGCAGCTCTACGTACGCTCGGGAGTGCGTGCCGCATCACTAAAGAGTTTATTAACCCCTGCACATTCCTTATGCTCTACAGTGCATTGTGACGACCACAGCTGGAATACGCTTCTGTTGTATGGAATGGAATTTGTGCCGCGAATTCCTCGAAAATAGAAAGGGTTCAGAACAAGTTTCTCTCTATTTATAGACATCATTACTCAGCGCGCATTGTGCCCACCACTACTGATGTGCCTGTCCCAGTTCAGAGCAACGTGGCACTACCTACCCTGCGTCGTAGGAGAGAATTTGCCGATATCTTATTTTTATACACACTTGTCCACGCCGTCACTGATTGCATGATATTGACGTCTAGAGTGCTCTTAAAAATTCCTCTAAAAATAACAAGGCAAAATCCGTCCTTCTGCAATAGGCGTCTACTCAACCTCCACGATCCTGTGTCCAGACTTGGGCATACTTATAATTCTTCTTTTTCTGAAACACTCGATATATTTAACAATAACACGCTGCAGTTTGTAAAAACGTTAAAGGCCATCACTTAAATTTGAACTGTATGCACCAATTTACGGTGTTCACACCTGAATTGCACCCTTTGGATGACTTTTTTTCTCTGTCTAACGATTGGTGGTGGCGGTAGTACCATCAAGCTTATCGTGTGTTGTGGCTTTGTGTTTATTTTTGGAATTTTTTAGTGCATTTTTGTTTTTAGGGTTTGTCCGTTGTATGTGTTGTCTGTACTATTGCTTTATGCCCTGTTATACCTTACATGTTAACTCAGTGCACCTGTACCAAGACCGCAAGGTTGTTCCTCGGACGAATAAAAACATTGATTGATTGATTATTAATATTATTACCTCACGCTTTAGCATACAATGTATTACGCTACGGGATAACTATTTTTGGTCACAGCCCAGGACTATGGGGCAAAACAATTGACTCAGTTTTAAAAGGAATATTTAGAAGCATAATGTGCGGTGCAGTGTCACAAACTGAAGAAATGCTAACATGCTTGGGTTTGCCTTTTTTTATCCTTTACTTGTACACATGGTTGTTCTAAAATACTTCTGGAACGATGCTTTTAAGATACCTCGTGTCCTATGTAGACCTCTTCGGCGTGTTGAGGGGTTTGATGTGCCTTTCGTAGAAACAAAGTACGGAAAAAGAGTGCGAAATTTTTACGTTCAATTTATATTCAACAATTTACCAGATGATATATATGCTGTGGACTCTTTAAAAAAATTGAAAGAATCACTTCAAGGTATTAAGTAGAATTTGTGACTGTATATTTCTTTGTGCATATGTTGGAATCACCATCATCACCTACATTGCTCTGCATCTGTAGTTGAGTTTGAGTTTTGAACTTCTTGTTTATGGGAACTCTTTTAAGCATGAACTGCAGGGTGCTGTCCCACAAGCCGCTTCTGGCTTTGACAGGCCCGTGTATCTGCCTTGTTAAATGCGTGTTCAAATAAAATTATTATTATTATTATTATTATTATTATTAATATTAATATTATTATTGTAGGTTATCATTATGATCTTGCACCAGAAGCTGACATCTTTGAGGCTCTACAACTGCCTAACTTCCATTCACTTTTTTGCAATGTGTTGTGCTTTCTCATTTCTGGAGTAGCGAATTTAAACATCCCTTTGTGCCCCGCAGAGATTTACGTACCTCTGATCGCTTCATAATCCCCCGGTGTTTCACAAGATATGGTAAACGAGAGCGCTCTTATTACGTGCCATACATTTTTAACAGACTCCCCAACCACTTTTTTGAAGCTACAAATAGGAGAAAATTGAAAACTTTATTGAACAGTATTACGCTCTAATTTATTGTACAATCTCAATAATGTACTGTTGTGTGATATTTTGTATCTAATATGTTTGCTGGGATAGTGTGAGGTGATTATTTTTTGTTTCTCGTATAGTGCGATACATGCTTTAAATGTGTGCTCTATGGACTTCTTCTGTGCCATCTGTGACATTCCATTTGCTGGGTTCTGTCCTTCAAGCCTCTACTGGCTTCGACCGACCCGTCACCTTATAGTGTTATGAAGGTGTGTAAATAAATGAAATGAAATGAAATGAAATTATTGTTACTATTATTATTATTATTATTAAAAAGAACGTAACTGAGACATTGCGCAAACATTTTGGGACTGATATGGGGACTCCTGTCAACCCGTTTAATAATTTTTTTTTGCTAACTCTCTTACAGTGCCGAGTGATAGCACGGTGTATTCGACACCCGGAACTCCGTTTCACTCTGAGTCTGCTTTTCTTCCTTCTCTGTCAGAAGCTGAGTTGCGGTCGTAGCTGTTTGGGTTTAAGCGACAAAGGTCGGCGGGTGTAGACGGACTTACAGTTGGAGACTTGTGTCGGAACTAGGACTCTTTAAAACGCGTGCTCCTCATTCTTGAAAATAATATTATAGAAACTGGTAATGTGCCTGATGTCTTAAACAAGCCAAAGTTGTTCCTCTTTTGAAAGGTGGTGGACAAACCCAAGTGTCATCGCACAGGCCAATCGCAGTACCATCTTGCATTTCGCAGTTATTACAAAAATATATTTTGTAGTTATGTCCGGTTTTCTCAACAAATACAATTTAATCTCGCCAAGTCAATATGGGTTTGTTGCTAGTCGTAGTACAACTAATCTGCTTGAGAAATTCTCAGATATCGTGCACTCATCCTTCGACAATGACATGTAAGTGTGTGCCCCCTTCGTTGATGTAGCCAAAGCGTTTGACACTGTGAACCACAACATCCTCTTAGACAAACTCTATAGAACCGGCTTTCGGGGACCATTTCATACATTAATCAAATGTTTTCTTTCAAATCGTACACAGGTTGTTTCAGTAGACAATGTCCGCAGCTGTCAAGTTTTCCTTACTTGCGGAGTTCCATAGAGCTCCATTCTGTCTCCTTACCTATTCAACCTCTACGTAAATGATATTTTTGTGTTTACGACAAATTCAACGATTTTTCAATATGCGGACGACACTCTTTTGTTTTCCCGGCACCTGGTGTACCAGCGTGCAATGGAAATGCTTCAGGCAGATGCAACTAAATTATTGACTGGTTTTCGGCAAACAAGCTACGTGTAAATGCTTCGAAAACAAAACCGATATGCTTCCGTAACCTTTTTAAAAGTGTCAGTTTGACTTTCTCACTATTCCTTCACAAGTCCAGTTGTCCATGTTGTAATAGTAGACCTGTCGAATATGTTAGCTTTGTAAAGTACTTAGGTCTTCATTTTGATTGTGATCTTACATGGGACACTCACATGTCTTAATTATGTCAACCATTGAGGAGAGTGTCATGCATTATGTACCACATTAAAGGTTTTATACCATTGTCAGTCAGAAGGAACATAATGCACGCCTTAGCTCACAGCGTACTAAGGTACGGCATAACTGTCCTTTTCA
Source organism: Ixodes ricinus (assembly GCA_037355805.1). Classification (NCBI taxonomy): domain Eukaryota; kingdom Metazoa; phylum Arthropoda; class Arachnida; order Ixodida; family Ixodidae; genus Ixodes; species Ixodes ricinus. The sequence goes on from JAZHYW010016586.1 coordinate 14,445, forward strand.
ATTGTTCACTTTCCTGGCATTTAATATTTAGACAGAGTTTAAAAAAAAATTCTAAAAAGTGTCGCATACAACAGCGACTTTTCATCCAACGCCAACCTCTTCGCGTCACTTGAGTTGCCGTCTTTTTACTAGCTTTTCCTTCAAACTGTCGTTTTGCGACATTTCTGGGAAAGTTACTTCAAACTCGCGTCTACCCCATCTCGTGAACTCAGATCTGTTCCACGTTTCGTAACTCCTACGGTGAGAACTCACTAGGGTGAAAGTCTGGGCACGTTTTATGTCCCGAAAATTTAAATGATCTTCCAGAATCACTGCTTTCCATTAACTAAAAAAAAACTTTGAAAAAACGTCTGAGAACTATGGTCTCTGACGTGCTGAAACAGTGACATCTATCTTCTTTTCTTCCACCCTAGTTTTATAAAAAAAAATTCGGTTCAAGTTTTATTTTTTTATTTTTTTACACCTTTCGAGCAATTATTGGAAAGGTAATTGGTAAACAAATTGTGTATCTTACTACGAATATTTTTTTTTCTTTTTTACTTGATGAAAATTATAAAAAAAGCATGAAAAGCTTTTTTTCAGGAAAGTAATCGTGTAAGCAATTTTAAGAGTGACTATGACTGCGCATATCGTTTATCTTTTACCTTTTGAAAAGTATAAAAAGCTATATTTTCTTTCCTTAAGAAAAACAATTCTGCAAAAATGTGTGCGCGTCTTTTTTTTTCTTAGGAAGTAAGCTGGTTTTTGGCAGTTCGCTCCTGCTTGCGATACGACTACGGTCTTTATTGAATTCGCGAGCTACTGTGCATGTGCGTATGTGTGCGATTCTTTTTATGATGAGACTGTGTTTTTCCGCTCATTTTCAAGACCAACAGAAATGTGAACCTGCGCCTTGAGGAGAAGATATCATCGGTGTGTGATTCGTGTTTGTGTGTATGTGTGTGTTTGTGAGTGTGTGTACCTGACAATGTGAACATTTGTAATATGCTTGTTGCTACTGCTGGGTCTAGTCCCACAAGCCCTGGAGGCTTTGACAAGACCTGGAACTTGATCCTGACTTTAAGAATTAGTTATTACACTTTAAAGCGAAAAGTAGAGGTTCTGGAGGCAAAAAAAATTGGGGTTGTGGGGATATTTATACAGCGTGTAGTTGGTCTGCCATTTTATAGTTGCGACGAGTCACTCGCTGTAGATGAGCAATTTAGCCAGTGCGGTACAACCGCTAGCCTGGGGTCTTTAACGTGCACCACGCAGTAGTGATACACGACCGCACGCCGGTGCGATGCTCATCCAGATCGAAACGGGCAGGGGTGGGGCTCGAACCCAGGATCCCTGGGTTCTGCAGCGCGAGCTTTCGCTCCACGCGCGTCGAGCTGGGTGTGCGCTTTAGCCCACTCGGCCACCGATTCCCCCTTTCTGGAGGCACTGCTCCGCAGTCCATCTGTTGTGGCGCGCCACACGCTCGTAGTGCTTAATCCAGTCTTCGACATCCTCGTTGATCTCGCCGTGGAAGGGAGTCGGCGTACGGGGAGCGGCGGGCAGGTAGACGACGGCATGAGCGGCGGGGGTCGGCGACTGGTTGGCCATCGTCGGCCTCGTTGGCTGCTTGGTCCTGGGCGGCAGAGGTCCGAATTCCGGGTGTAGGCCTTGGGTGCGACGACTGAACCGGATCTCGGTAGTGCCTTCGTTGGTTCTTCCTGGGCTTGGAGTCGGACTTGCACTGCGGGCCCTCGGAGGGGTACGCGGCAGGGGCATGCGGTACACAGCACCTCCACCAAAATGTCACGAAAGACGAGGTGACTAACAAGAAATAACTGAGGAAACTGAAACGCTTAATGGGGGCGAACTTGTGCCCAAAACAAATAGGAAACAGACGATAACAACTGAGCGTCGCGGGCGTTGAAGTCGCCGTAGCAGCAGAGTCGAACGCTTGGGCGAGACTGAGTCCGGCTGGTTACGCGGAGCCCCTTTTGTGCACGCGTGGGCTTCTGGAACATTCGGCCTGGAACATCCGTCGCGCAGAACATTCTAACCTAGAACGAACAACACGGTTCTTGAAATTACCAAAAATCTAAATTGGAAGAATAAATAAAAGACGCGGCGCTCCCAATGATCGAACCCTGGGCTTTCTGCGTGGAAGGCACGCGCGATAACCGCTAGGCCACGAGCGCGCTGCCTACTTAGTCAGCTGCGCTCGCGGCAATATAACAGTCGCGCAGACACACCCTCTATTAAGATTCATCGCGGGAACAAAATGTTAAGTGCGCGCTAACAGAACGCTGCAACCTGCTCCTTCCCCTGTAGAGCGGGTGAGAATACTTTCCGGATATAGCTTTTTAACGAGCCGCTTTCAGATGAGCACACGCCTGCATTCATGAGCATACAAGAAAAAATAAGTCTAGATAATACTTTCGCGTGTGATTAGCTGAGTCGGCAGCGTGCTCAACTCCCACGACGCTGGTGGGGTTTTGATCCCCGCTAGCGCTTGTCCTTTTTATCTCTCTTTCGTTTGCTTGACAGGAATGTTCCAGATGACTCGGGAATCTTGTTGTTTGTTCGAGTTCGGGAACTTCTATATACCCACGCACTTACAAAAGGAGCTTCGCATGGCTGCTAGGGTCAGTCATCCTTCCGTAACCGTCGAAGTATGTCTTTGTTGCTTTATGTTTCTCGGCATACGCCGCATCAGACGTTCGTTTTAAGCTTTATTAATCAACTTTATGTTTTTATTCGTGTTCTCTTGGTGGATTCCCGGGGTACGCAATCTATGCCCACGGGGCACCTGTCAACACGATAACTCCGCAATGACGATCGTGAAGGCGACGTCCCCAAGAACATAGGAGGATCACTCCGACCGTGACATCAACGACGACCTCAACTATGTCCTCGAAAATCACCCGGAATATAAATAGTTAATTTTTTTGTTTTTTGCTTCACAACGTGCAAACTGCTAGACATTGTTAGCGTGAACACGACATCGCTCATTTATAAAGTTTGGCTCAGTTTTATATTATAAGAGCGTTAAACTTAACGCTTTGTCGGTGCTCTGAGTGCGCAGTGCACCGCACTAGCGGTATCGATTGCAGCGTTTCGTTGTAAAGAGGAAAAGCAAAAATACACAACCCCTGTGAAATTTATCCTCAGGATCTACGATTAATGAAATGCACTATTCAACGAGCGGTTGTTAAAGTTGCATTTGTGCAAGTCTTAAAGATGTGACAGTGAGAGTGCAGAACGTCGTTCCAGAAGGTCAATGTGGTCGGTAGGTTTTTTAATACACTCAAATATACGCCCCTCCTTCCTCTGCTTCCTAGTTCTGTTCTTTAAAGTGGTACTGAACCGAAATCTGGCTTTCGCAAAATAAAGCCGCAGAGTCGTTGAACAGGACGCTGCGGTCTCCAAAACATGACTCATACATCGATATATAAAACAGATGGCCGTACTTTTTGGAAGAGAAGGGCGCGATCAAGAGAGGGCTGTGACGTCACGGTCCTCCTGGAACAGTTGAGAACGAGGGGAAGCGGTCTTACTTCTCTCCTCCTCGCTTCGGTTCATATGTTCGAATGGACGTAGCAAGGATATGGAATGATAATCGTGACGTAACTTGTCTCGCTTCCTCGTCGACCCTGTTCAATCGAACACTTCCGTCCCAAAAAGGCGGCGATCCTTGAGAGATATCGCCGTTGTACGAGTGATGTTTTTGGATTTTGCATTGTCCCGCCTATCAGTATAGCATTGATTTTGAGCCCGAAATTTTGGTTGAATATCACTTTACCAGTTTGTCGTGACTTGTATTTTTTTTTTGGTTTGTGTGGTGTTTTGTTTTGTAGCAGCGTGCCTGGCAACTCTGGGGGCTGCAGTTCAGGAACGTTCGCCATGCGACGCCATGCTGCTATGTAAGTTGTCGCGAGCAAGTCGCTCACATGTCGATGCTGCTATAAATCAATAGTTAAATATGTACAGCCTTCCAGACTTGTTAATCCGGAACCACGGCAGTTTGTCAACATCCTTCCGAGCAAGCAAAGATGGGTGTGTCTCGAGTAGGCGAAGCTTTCGAACCGGTCTTCTTTATATATTTCCGTCTTTGTCTTTGACGATACATGCTCTTATGTAGCCATCTTTTTCCGATGTTGACCTCCATTAATCTGGCGAGCTTCCAAAAATATTTTGGACATTTTTGCCTTCTAACAGTACTACGGCATCAATTTTAAATGACGCTGAGTCAATATTTGGGTATTGATGAGCTGATCACAGCTGCAAGATGTACTCCTTGCTCCAGCGAGTCAAAAAGTGGTCCATAACCAGCTGTCTACGCCTGAACCTCCGGCTAGCTTCCTCCGAGTCATGAACTTGGGAAGTTCAGAGTTTGAGTCGACTTCCGGAAGAACTATGACGCTTTGTCCAAACATAAATTGAGCTGGGCTGACTGGTGTTGGTTCTTTGAGGTCAGAGGGAGCAGACGTTAATGGTCTACGATTTTTAATGGCCTCAACTTCCACCAGAACCATAGACAGTTCTTCAAAACTGAGACTGCTTCGTCCCAAAACTTTTCTGATGACTGCCCTTAATCAACTAACCCACATTTTCTACCATTCACTGAGAAATTTCCATTGAATTTTTCGTTGCGCGAGGTATGACGAGAAGTCTAGGTGACTCGAAGAATTCCCATTCATCCTTAAGTCAGTCGAAGCCTTCTTGAATGATCAAGCATTATCGGATTAGGTAATACTTGGTATCACCCTTCGGGAAATTATTCTTCGTCAACGGGATCCGTCCTGATTTCTTAACTCTGGCGTTTGATAGAAAATTGAGGTTTAAAGATTCCAGATACTAACCATACTATTAGACAGTCAAGCCTAACTCTGACATTTCTTTGGCGATTTTCGATCAAATACGGCAGATGACCACCCAACGTTTATGCAGAATTCTGGCACTTGTTAGGCAATTTAGGCCAAGAAATGTTAGATGACGGACGAAGGATCAAAGAGTGAAGCTTAACTTTGGCACTTGTTTGACGATTTGAGCTTAAAGATGCCAGATGACAGCCAAACTAGCAGGCAGTAACCCTAATTCAGGATCTCATTTGGCGATTTTGGCCTAAAGATGCCTCGTGACAGGCGAACTACCAGGAATTGAAGCCGAACTCTGCCACAGCTTTGGCAAATCTGTGCCGAAACACCCACACTCTGGCCAAATAAGGCCATGGCTTGGCAGCAGCGCGGCATCGTCTCGACGCAAGCCTAATATTTCGCCGTAGTTTCTTGCTAACGATCGGATCCCTCTGTCGGTGACTCAGCTACACGTGCCGCGGTGTTTCGCCAGCTTCTATCGATGCAACTAGGACCGTGATTACACTGGCTTCTGTACGCCACCAGGGGATCAAGGCTTGAAAAATACCACTATTCGCAGCGTCCCGCCCTTGGCAACAGCACGGCGTCGTCTCGACGCTAGCCTAAGCTTTCACCGTACCATCTTGCAGGTTTGAAAAACCGATACAATTGCTTTCTAAACTGATGTTTCTCCCCGCAGCTGTTGCCTGCTGTTGTGCAATATTTCTATGTTTCAAACTTAGTTATGGGTAACAACGAGGCAAAAAATCTCACAAAGTGTGTGAAATCACTACGGAAATAAATAAAGCAACAAACCAAGAGGAACAAAGAACGATCATCACCATCATCCCCATCGCCTTATGCCCAGCCAGCTGGGCATAAGACGGGTTTTTTCTATCGTAAGAGAGTTAACCGGATCAGTGGCACGCCTCATGTCTTCGATTAACAAGGTTCTCAAGCTGCCTGGTTAGAAGCTCGACCGCAATCTGGATGTCATTAACGCCCGCTTTCGCGAAGACGGCCGAGCGGACAACACCGGTGTCTGCCCCCGGAGAACCACCACGAAGGGTTTTACTCTCTGCGTCACCGAAAATTCGGTCGGATCTTTTGCATGGTGGGGAAGTGGGAGCCCTCGCTAGGCGTTCAAGTCCTGCTATATGTCAGGAGCCCACGGAGGCCCCGCGAAGACCGCCGTCGCGAAGACCACTGCTAAGCATGACGCTGCTCTTCACCCTCTTCATCACCACCGTCACCATCAGTCATCACTGTCAATCGTCATCATCAGTGATCACCATCAGCTACTACCTGCACCTTTACTCCTTCTGTGATTTCATCCTGTTTACTTAACATATTCGGCGGTGGGCAAGCAGGCGCATTTCGCGTGAGGGTTTTATACGCAGCTTGTAGGCGCCCGTTTCCGGCTTGAACGTCGTCGCCGTCGTCGTCGACATAGGCGTTGTCGTCGGCGTAACCGCGCGTTGCATTCTGAGACGTTTCCCATAATGACGTCACGTGTGACGTCACGAAGGTAACGAATGACGTCACGAGGGGGTGGAGAGAGGGGACGGGGAGAGGAGGAGGAGCACGGGAGGAGAATGAGAGGAGGAGAAGGGATGAGGGTAGAGGAAGGAGGAGGTAGAGAAGGAGAGGAGGAGGAAGGGAGGAGAAGGTATGGAGGAGGACGAGGGGCATACCCTCCTCTCCGTACCCTCCCCTCCTCCTACGCAAGAGCTGCGCTCTAATTCGGCATGACAGGGGGTTCTAAACGTCTCTCCTTTTTTCACTTTTCTGTTTGGCCTGGCACACCGCCGGGTACGCACTCGTTGCTGTGCAAATAAATCAGCTATCACATATAACTCAACTGGACGTGGAAAATCGCAGACTCAGCGCGAGGGTGGAAGACCTAGAAAAATGCCGACGAATGAACAATTTAAAAATCAAGGGGTTTCCTGTTCAGGGCAATCGAACTGACGTATTGAAGCGAATTGGTAGCCTTATCGACTACCCAAATGATGACTCAGATATTGATATTTTCCATCGTGTCCAGACTCTGAAATTAGAGATAAATATATACATTGTCCACTTCACAAACAGAACAAAAAGAAACAAAGTACATGAAAAGGAAAGAAACGACAGGCTGACAACTGAGTCGCTACACCATGGGGGTCTCCCTGTTTCGTGTTTGCTGACGAACATTTGACAAGTCTCTACAAGAAAATGTTTGGTGCCGCTATCGCACGGAAGCGTACAGCGGAATGGCGATATGTGCGGTCGAACGGTGGCAAAAATTTCGCGCGCAGAAACGATGCTTGTATTTGGCAGCGGGTCTAGCGACCCGCTGCGAAATACAAGCCTGGAAGACATTGCGAAAACAGTGAACTAGGAGAACTTGTTCCGAGACCTATTCGCTACGCCCCTTGGCGCTTCAATGGCTAATACACTGCATAAACGTAAATCGTTTAACCTTCAACGAAAAACTAAAACGCCGTGAAACGAAGTTTTTTGTTACGCACACAAATGCGAGAAACATAAAAAACAAGGAAGATCAACTTAACGCTTTGTTTTTGTTCTTAGTGCTAAAATTGTGATGTGCTCTTATTCACAGAACCTCGCTTGACTAATATTGTCGTCGCTCCACACATTTTAAATTATTGATATTAAGGCCTGATTAGTGCTAAAAGTACAGGATGATGAGTAGCAATTTATACGAAACAAGGTTTATCGTACGACGTTTTCGACTACTTCAACAAAATCGATGCGAGTTTTGAATGCATGGCGATAAAAACTAATAATATTGTTTTGGCAGTAGTTTACCTACCGCCGTCGAGTAATGTCTTAGCATTTCCTGAATTTCTAGAAAACTGATTCTCTCTCGGTTCAAACAATTATTTTTATTATATTCGGATATATTATTATTATCAACATCATCTCACAACGTTCAAATACGATGGAATTTAATGACCTAATACGCCAATATGCCTGCCGTAACTTGATTACACAACCTACAAGAGCAATCGCTGACACGGGGACCTCGCTTGATATCTGCCTTACAAATTTAGACGCAAATGATACTGCATCAAACATATTTTCTGAGGACATTAGTGATCATCTATCTATCTTTCCTTTAGTACTACTCCGAAGAATAAAAAAGTTAACGCAATCGAAGTTCTTTTTTTTCTTGTGACATAAATACTTATATCTTGGGATATTTTAAAGAGTTTATTAAAAATGTGGACTAGAATGCTGCGTGTGCCAAGGAAAATGTGGATACAGCCATTTTGCTGTTCTTTTAGAAATTCAAATTGCTATAATCGAGGCCTTTCCCATGCACATAACAAACCTGGAAACAAAAAGCAGAAGCAGCCTGGGTTACCTCTGAACTGTATAAAAACATACAACACCAGAAGAAATGTATCGTGCATTTATTCAGAATAGAGATACAACCATATTTCGGGAATTCAAAAAGCAAAGAAACAAACTAAGCTCGGACTCAGAAAAAAGACGAAACGTGCGTATTATCAAGAATATATTGCTAGCATTTATGAAGACGAGAGAAATCTGTTCGAATTTATTAAATGAATTATTAAATAGAAAAACAAAAATGCGGTATTCTAAAGAAAATTTGATCAGATGATAAGATATCAGAACAACAAGCTGAAGATAGAATGAACGAGCACTTTATAAATATGGGCCAGTATCTATTAAAATAAATTATACCAAATTTACCAAATTATGTGTATAGAGAGGCTATTGACTCGATAATGCTGGTCCCAGTTTTATTTGAAGAAACGTGGCAAATTATAAAAAAGTGAAAATAACTCTGCAGCCGGAAATGATGACATCAGGTCAGCCTCTATTAAGTAGGGGGAGGGGGCATGTAATGGGTTCTATTCTTTCCAACTCATCAAATATAATTATTTGAAGCGGAATCTTTCATAGCATGTTCGAAGTAGCTAGAATTGTACCTGTTTATGAAGGGGAGGCGAAACAAACAAAAACAAAAGAGACAGATTTTCGTTTCTTATATTAAAAAACAAAACAAAAATATTTCAATCTATCATAAAAATAGGCTGTAACTCATATTTCACCTGAAACAATGTCATCACCTCATGCCAGTATGGATTTTAGAAATATATGTCTGCAGGGCGAGCCCTTCTTGGCATCAGAGATAAAATAATTTCGAACACTTAAAATAAATTATACACTTTGGGAATTTTTTGTGACTTACGGACGGATTTTCATACAGTGCAGCGCGAAATATTATTTCAGATACTTGAGAGAGATGACATGCGTAGTGTAGTTGTTTTATTAACAGCCTCCATTGAGGAGGCTGTTAATAAAACAGCCTCCTCAATGGTAAATAAATATACCGCCTGCCGTTCCCCAGGGATCCATTCTAGGCTCCTTAAAATTTGTGAAATACACGTAGAATTTAATAATGATACCTGATCCCCAGGAAGTAATTATGCATGCTGACGACTCGAACCTACCTTCTCTTGGCTTAACAAAACTTGGTATTGAAAGCACAGCACAATCATTAAAGCTCTCTAAACAGGCAAAAGTTAAAAATACTTGAATTGAACACAAACGAAACTAATCCATAATATTTAAACTGGTAAATAAGCGAGACGGAATCCATACATTGAAAAGTTAAAAACTCAAAAATGAAACAGGTGAGCGCAAAACCGTTTTGGCGTTTGCTTCACGGAGGATCTTTCATGAATAGCCATATATTGCCAAGCTAAAAGCTGATGTATTACCAAAAGTATTTTCCGCGCTGGCTACAAAAGGCTAGCTATTACTTCTTATTTACTAAAAAATCCGTTACGCAATTTTGGTATGGGGTACCACAACCACTTTAAATTATAATAGATTATTAACTGAACAAAAATGTTTTACGAATGTATGAAGACTACACCGGAGAATATGGAAACTTGCGCATTGATCCATTTTTTTAAACATAACAAGCTAAAGGCAAATTATATCTACTTTTGCAGACTGCAGCAAATAATCCATAGAAATAAATGCTACCTAACACCAGAAGATTAAGAATTAGAGTATAACATGCGCCGTTCGATAGGCGAAGCTCCTAGTATAAGAACAAATTATGGGAGACAGTTTTTAGCTTTTCAAATTGCAACAAGCCTAGATCTCGAGGAGTTCAAAATAAAGTATCAAGTTTTTGTACCGCAGTTTAAACGAAATATTAGAGAGTATCTTGTTGCCAGTGATCTTGTTCTCTATTAATGTTCCTTAGGGCTTTTTACTGTACTAGAAATGATTATTGCATCGAGTTCCGGCATATTCTGTGAATTTATATAACGCTGAAAGTTTCTCATGTTGTTTTGTGTTTCCAAACCTTATCGTAAATTTGCGCATATTTCCATGCCTATTCTCTTAATTGTAGAGATATTTCTTGATTGTGTACATAATATTTTTTCCGTACGTTTTTGTTTTTTCTAATTTTAATTTTATATTTTGTGAACTTGTTTGTGCTTTCTTTATTTTTTATCGTATAACGATATTGTAGCTTAATTTATTGTACATTTGTATGCCATCTTTTGTGCTTTGCCATATTTGATAACCCTTTTTGAAAGTGTTTGCTTGTGTGTACTTTGTTTTTATGTAATTCGTTGCTCGCCAAGAGGAGGCTAACGCCCTTGACAGGCTTTACTCCTTTTGCCTTAGGCCCTCTATGGACCGAATTCTCAGGAGCAAATCAAGAAGGAGAAAACATGTAAACAAAATATTTGGCTCTACTTCGGCTTTTTTGGGCTTCTCAAGACTTGGCCAAACTCTCAAACAATTGCCAAATTTCGGCTCAGAGCTTCATGCTGCCTGGGTGGTCACGGAACCGATCCAAGAATATCACAAAGTCCGGATAACGCTCTATTAAAAAATGGAATTTGCGCTAACACGTTGAACGTAACCCTTGCATGCTTTCTCTACAAGCGCTGGTCGTCATTTCGTTATTAAGATATATTTGGAGCTCGTAATCCATTCAGTCTACTAATGCGCCTGCTTCTGGCAGTGCGAAACAGGGGAGAAGCTGTAAGTTTTTCTTTCTTTACGTAAACTATTGAAGCGCTGGTAATATAAGAAAATATTTATATGACAAGTTGCTAACACATAAACATAAATGAGTTGAGGTCAAAATAAAGGGTGCCTGGACACGGACTCAGCATGCTAAAACGTGACTTAAAGTTTGAAGTGGTAGCAATAAACAAGAAAGAAGTAAAAAAGGAGCACAATGCCATATGCGGCGTTCTGCCATGTTCGCACAGTTGGGAACCCAGATATGTAAAGTTTAGGTGCGGTAGTTTTCCATGACGCTCATCATCTTGCGGTATACGACTGGCTCGGCATTAATGCCCCAGCCGTAATCTAAGTGGGTGAACTGCTCATCCGGCACTTGATAATATTCCACCACATTCGGAAGTTCGCTTCGAAGACGTGCAACATCTTGCTCGGGGACAAACTGGTCACCCTTGCTCCAGTAGAGAGCCACTGGAATCTGTGTGCGGGAGAGCACATAATCTGGGGGGCTTGTCTGCAGAGAAGAAAATCATTTAGAACAGGGTGGCTGTTATCTTTTAACTTGCGTGTCCCATGTATAGTATAGGATCAAATATGTTATTCTGAACCGACTTGACCTGAGTCACATATGTTACCTTGTACAGAACAAAATGTTTGCAAAACGAATGACTTGTGTGACTCATAAACTGCATTCAAGTTCATCTTCTCTTGCGTCTCAAATATCCCTAATTTGATAGTCTCTGTTTGCTGCTAAATGTTCCTTCATTCAGAGTCCAGATCGTATACATGCCTGTCCACACCAACGCTCAAAAAAAAAAAAGGTTGCCCGTGCAAGTGTGTGTTGGAGTATGAATACACCCGTTTTCGACCGCATACTTTCGTTTTAAATCGAAATTCAGTACAAGGAGTTCTGTCTAAATTTGTCCCTGTTTTTCGAAATACATAATCCTAATCCTGCAGAACGAGTGCAGAGATGACCATTAAGAAAGAAGGTATGCGGTCAAACATTTTAAGTCAATAAGCCAGGAAGAATGTATCTACGCAGCTGATTCCTCGCACAGTGTCGCGCATCTGTGTTTAAGAATTTTTTTCGCTCCTGTCAAAATTTATAGGCACTGCAGAGATCTCTTGGATAGAAATAGTTGCGGTCAAACTTCTTTTGTAGTCAATGTTCGTGATATTTTGAGGAATAATTATTTTTTGAAAATGGTAGTCACATCTTGTACATACATCATGACATGCAACTTGGCACTTATACACTACGGTTTAGTAGAAACAGACATATTGTAAATCTTCAGATGGCAATAGTTTTTCATATGGGTATTTTCAGCTAATATTTTTACAGCTCGTGACCCCTAAAATCTTGTAATTAAATAGGCTGCAACTTTTTATTTGAGGGAAAACGACTGCATCTTGAAGTTTTTGCTGCGATAAGCGATACTTCTAATGTTTTCCGGATTGAATGTTTCATTTTGTTTTCTTTTTATTAAGCAAATAGACAATGCTAGGTTGGATAATTAAACAATCCTTGAATTCTATAAGGGAAAAGTGATCCTCTTCAACATCATAATCATTGTACCACCCCCAAATGAATTTTCGGTATAGGACGTGTTTCTCAGCCCTCTCCATTGTTTCGTGCAATTTATAGCTGACAATCTGTTTTTGTTCTCGTAATCCGGCATAAAAAAGGTTTTGAAGTAATAAATTACTGATACTTTCTTGCTATCATGATGCACGAAATTGTTGAGCAATATCGAGAGGAGTTTTTCTATTGCTTATGTTAACTTTTCTTTTTGTCGGGACATTTATATTCGGCGTCGTTGTTAGCCGCAATTAGCAGCATACCTGCCGGTACTAGTTTTTATTTGCTGCGTGTCAAAAAAGTAACCATACGCTTGAAGTTGAAGTACGTACTTACTTTCCCATATTTGGCCAGGTTCGTAATAAGCCCATAATCGAACTTCCGGAAACAGTTACACTGTATCAACTGAAAAAGTAATTGAGAGAACGCAATTATCGCTGCATTAATTCGGATCCTTATCAATCAGACTCAGTGCACAAACATCCATATGGCTTGCCGCCTAGAAACACGAAACAAATAGAAGTGTACTTTTTTAAGTCTTTAAAAGAAAATGTACCGAGTGACGTAACTTCGTTACATGTTACTCGAAACAAGTAACGTAAGTACGTTACCCGTTAAACTTTTAAAAATGTAACTAGTACATACGTCTCGAACTTACCGCGAAAAGTTATGGGTTACCGGTAATGGCGTTACTTCCAACGCCGTACCACCAACACTGATAGAAAGTAACGCAAAGAAAGTACAGACGTTACTGGTAACGCGTTCCTTTTTTCTGTAACGTACTAACATTCTCGTTAGATTCTGAAGCGCCGACGAGTAAAGAAATTTAGTTGTTAATTTACGATTTTGTTTATAAGATTACAATACTCGTCACTTAACACTAAAATTAGTTACATTTCCGGTTCCTTTAAAGTGTCAGCGCACAATATGACCCGCGCTGTATTCCACAAATTGTATCAACTAACAATGAAAATACATCCATATCGTTATTTAAAGGTTTACTAAATGCCGAAGCTCGTAACTGCGGCTGTCGCTGCAAAATATTGAAATCGAAAAGTAATGCAAAAGAAATATTGCTATGTGACGGTAACGGTATTTCGTTATTTATTAAAACGGTAACGAGTGTCAGTAAGGCGGTAATTTTTTGCCGACCAATTGAGTAACGCCAGAACATTGCTCATTTTCAGTAATGGGGACACCACTGTGTGCAAGTGACGCTTGGAAATATCGTTTTATTATTATCTGATTAGCTATTTAAGCGACATTTGCGTTTCCTGACGATGCGACTGCAATCGGAATAAAGTTCCTCCTTACTGATTGTGGTGACGTACGGTACAAGATAGTCATCAAGGAGCGCGCTAAAATCCACCGCAAGCCCCCGGGGATTCACATCGTATCTCAGTCCTAATCTGCTTTGCCGTAGATAGGAACAAGCTAAGTAACAACTCCTAAATTTCTATTCTTACTTACACGTTACTCAAATATTTCTAGAGGTGTGTAAGTGAGAAGATAAATTATAACAACGCTAATTGGTTGTCTGCTTATTTTAACAGTTATCTTTTTTTATTTCGAATTACATTTTAACAAATATAGCTCAAATAGAGTGAAATGTACAGTATTATATTCTCTTGGTTATATTCATTAGCAGTCTGGAAACGCTCATAATCGGTGTATATATTTCCTGGTTATGACCATGCACTTTACGCTTGTATTATTTTCCAGCGCAGCTGTTACTGTTCAGGCTTCGCAGAATATAAGGGGGTGAGTTTCGAGCATGTTCGAGGCGTAAAAATTTCTCCGCAAAATTCATAAAAAATTTATCCTCTATTTTAGCGGACAGATTTTCAGTTAGGAAGACAGCCTTCTTGAAAAAATAAGAAGTAATTAATTAAACTATCTACTTTTATATTACATAAGGCTTTAAATTAAGTTTATTGGTTAATGGATTAAAAAATCCACAATGTGCGGAACAATTAGGCTGCTGACTTATGTGCTCGTAATTTTTTAACATCACAATAGCTAACTTTACTTAATGTAATAATTTGACTAATTGCTTTCGTATGATAATAAAAGGTTAAGAAATGTAGGAATACCTTTGAGCAGCGTCATTCTGCCCATTGTGCCCAGTAGTGTCTGCATCGCCTCGGCAGCGATTGAGTTCGTTAGGGGAATCGGCAAGGAAACGTAGATATTTTTTGTTTTTTGAAAATAATCCCTGGAGAAGGGGAAAAAGAGGGACAAAGGACAAACGCAAATCTCCAAACACAGCTAGGTGGCTGGTGCGTGACCGAAAAAATCCACCTGGTCTGGTCGCGCACCAGTCACCTAGTTGTGTTTAGAGATTTGTGTTTGTCCTTTGTCCGTCTTGTTCCCCTTCTCCAGAAATTATTTTCATTCTTTTCTAGCTCGCTTGCACCCTTGCATTTAATTGCATTATAATAATTTTTTTACTTACATAATGTGTGACTAAAAAAATGTTTCTTTATGAGCAGAGTTGAGACACGCAATTTTCTATGTATTTTTTAATAAAAAAAGTGCTTTCTCGCAACGTTTACGTCGCTAGACACATTTAGGCGGAGATTGCGGCCCGCTGTAAACACCGCTCGCGGATGAGTCGCCCCAACCATTAGGTCTGGATGGGCTTGAATGCCCTATTTACAAATAACACTTCAGCCCTTATGTGTTATGCGACCCTCTAAGCGCTTCAAACCCCTTCGTCCTAACAAACCCCTCAGCCCTTCAAATACCTTCAGTCATTCAAACACCTTCAGCCTTTTGAACCCATCCAGAAATTTCAGCCTTGCAGGCTCCCTGAGCCCTCACATGAGCTGTGAAACAATTTCAGTGCTCTGCTTAAACAATTTGGGAGTTGGTGTTTCGACCTTTCTGAAGTAAAGAACAAAAAAAACGCTTTGGCCTGCATGTCGTAGTTCTTATTTTAAAATGAACACATATTGAGGTTTTTGCCACCTCTTAACTCCTACAGCATCTTCCGAGTGACGTGCGCTGTGACGCCGACGGGGGTCGCGTGGGGTTCCGGTGAAGCTCTCTCTCTAGAGCCATTAGTGAGCAGCGAAAACTCATCCGCTCGCGACCGCGTAGCCACGTGCTGGCGCAGCACGAGCAATGTTGTGAAAGGAGGAAAGTCTCATCCGGGTCCGGCCATCCCCGTCCGGCTCTGCCCCCGTCCCCCTCCGGCTTCTGGCGGCTGTTTGAGGTAGCAGATAGAGCTGACGGTTTTGTGGACCTAGGATAGATGGCGCCACTAAAACTTCGTAGAATAAAAGTTTTGTCGATTATACTAGGTTTTTGACGCATTTATATTTATGTTGACGCATTTATATTTATGCCAACAGGAGTGTGGCAGACTCCGATATCATCTGTTGTTTCACCACCGTCTAGCTTCGCCTGCAATGCCCTTATGACGCAGACAAGAAAGCTGATCGCCTGCGTGCCTTTTCGTCTTTGACTGTCTGCTGTTAAAAGGCGACCGAGAGGAATAAAGCAACAACAAAATATATGTACAAACCGTTCAACTTTGGTTCAGTTTTTTTTTTTGCGTTTTCAGGCAGGTTGAAGGAGCGTCATGAGGCACACTTAAAATGCTACCGAAATATTCTCTTTGTCGGGCCAGGTGCACTCCAAACTTAAGAGCTACTTGTCATTCTAAGCAAAATGACAGGCACATACCGGGACGAAATTGATGCGAGCCGAACGCCCCAGTGCCTCTATCCAAAATACGGGCAAATCACGGGCACGCCCGAGTTGGGCTGCCCATGTAAAACCCCCTTGGGTCCCATCTCGGCCATGTGGTTTTTCAAGTTGCAATGATATGGGCTCCACGGCGGCGGAATTCGGGTATGCTCGCTTTGAGCTGTCCATCTGAGACCCCCGTGGGACCCAGGTCGGATCTACGGCGGCCAAATGCGATGATGGGAGCTCCACGGCGGCTAAGCGTGGGCGTGACCGAGTCGGACTGCCCATGTAAGACCCACATGGGTCTCACCTCGGCCGCGCGGGGGCCAAGCTTACGAAGACGGGAGTTCCAAGGGGCAAAGCGTGGACATGTCCAACATGGACTTCCTGTGTAACTTCAAAAATGACAGTTTCCGCTGATCTTGAGAACATCTACTGCTCGTTCTGAAACTTTAACATCACACCCGCTGGCTGTGATTTCATCCCCGCCAGAGATTGTCTTTTCTATCCTTCTTTTGGTTGAATGACGGTAGTGTTCGAGATGATTATAGGATCTCGTTGTTTGTTCTTGCTCTGAAACAACTAGATACCCATCACTGTTAGAAAATTCCATCAATCTACGTGGAAAAACCGAATGGAACATGTCCCGTTTTCTGGCAATGCATCTAATGTGCTGTTTGCTTTCAAAAACTGGAACTGTACCATATGCATTGAAACCTGCTATTTAGGCAATAAGCATGAGCTGATCCGAATCAATAGAAAGAGACTTACAAGGTTACAGTTTATAGTCGGTTCAACTGGTATACACAAATTGAACGCGTCCAGAAGTGCCGAAAAACCAGCAATTGTTATGGAACTCTATCAGACTGCGGAAGTACAGCGCCCGTGAGCCGTGGTACGCCGCGCGCAGGAAGACATCTCTCGCTCTCGCGCATGCGCATTGCTCAAACCGCTGGCGTCCGGCGCGGCACCGCGGAATTCGAAGTGCTGCCGTCCGTTCGGACTTCGGAAGCCGAGCGCGACGTTGTTATCGCGTGTCAGCGCCGTTGACGGCTTTGTTTTTCAAGGTAAGTATACGTTAAGTTGTTCCTAACGCAGTGTTAGCTTGCTATCTCTAAACGTGTCGTATATTCCAAGTTCGGGACGCCCAGCGTGTAGAGTCTCGCCTTTCCATGTGCATAGAGCTAGGCCTTGTATAGTTCCTGATTCGGGGCGGCATGCTTCCCGACCCTACTTAGTGGTTAGGCACTAGAGAGCACGCTTTTCGCCGTATTCCCGCATCGCGATGCGATGCCGCAGTCAACATGCGTGACTTCAGCGCGTAGAATTAAACTAGTT
>JAZHYW010016587.1:0-40541 GCA_037355805.1 Ixodes ricinus
CCGCTGCCAGCTGGGCTCAGCTGGCTCAATAGCGTGGCCCAGCAAACTCATCTATGCGAGAATGTCAGGCTGATATAGGGACATGCGGTTCGGCGGTTGCGACGGGCTTTCGCAATAAATCTTAGCAAGAAGGAATCAATTGTTGATTGACGTGTCAATATTCTGTCAATGAAAAATTCTTCTGCAGGAATGCACGCTCAGTAGACTCAGTCTTCCAAGACACCAGTGGAAGCGGACGTCTAGTAAACTGCTTCGCGATTTACGGTATTTACCTCGCCATTATAATGACGACTGAAAAGTGACGTAACGAAATATTGTGTTTCACGGGATCCGGAATGGTTGTTACATTATAGTTCCCAGAAAACAAGCGCCGTTGCAATATTTTCGGAAGTACCGACACACATTATGTTGTAAGTACAGCTTAGGAGGAATATGATGAAAAGCATCAGTATAAATAGGAAATCAAATTTTAGGAGTTTTACGTGCCAAACCAACGACGGGCATCTGGCACGCCCCAGCGGAGGACTGAGGATTAATTTGGACCACCTGGGGATCTTTTGACGTGCAACCAAAAGCTCGGTTACACGGCGCCTCCTCCGCAATAAGCCTCCGTCAGATTGCGGGCACCTCGGCCGGGATTCGAACCCGCCACATGGGGATCCGTAGGCCAGCGTTCTCGCCTCGGAGCCACCGAGGCGGCTACAGTATAAATAGGAAGACGTTTATTAGCCATGAAGACACTATGATTGAGCGGCGTTTAGTGACGACAAGTGATGAGCGTTCGGGAATTTATAAGTTCACATGATTGCTAACTATAGACATGCGGACAATAAAGACCTATTTTGTCGGGAGATGGAGTTGCGGTGATGACCTGATATCGGACGACTCGTGGCAGACGTACAAGCAAGTTTCGTCTCAGCGAATGGTAAGCGTCAAGTGTCAAGCACAGCACGTCGCTACAGACGTTGTTGACGTTTCGAGCACTTACTGCTTTCGACAAAAGTGTTGGCACCTGGGCTAACTTTGCGGAAAGACTCGAAGTTTTCCTCGAGTCCAGCGCCATTATGAACAGTAACTGAAAACGATCCACTATTCAGTCGGTGGGTGCATGGCGAAACGTATCCGCATCTGTGGAGTCATGGTCGATGCGTACTCTAAGTGGTTGGAAGTTTACACGATGCTTGCCACGACGTACAAACGCGTCATTGACGTTCTACTCACTCGTTTCGCTACTCTTGCCCTGCCGAAAATACTTTTCCCTGATAACGCGCCGAATCTCGTTTAAAAAACAAATACACAAGTTTCTAAAAAAACAAAAACGGCATCAGGCATTACATTAGTTAACCATACCATCCTGCAACTAACGGGCAAGTAGAACAGATGGTGTGCGAAACGAAGAAAGCCCTCTTGAAGCTTACGGAAGAAGCAGTTCAGTGAAGAATCGCCAAGTTCTTGTTCCGGCACCACATTACGGTCTCATCTTCCACAGGGAAAACAGCAACCAAAGCAATGTTCGCCGGACGAAGAGCCTACACCCCTCGATCTCATGCCACTATGACCTACGAACGAAGATCGAGAGATTCCCAGATTGGGAGTAATGGCAGTTTATTCGATCGGACAGCTCGTCTACGTGAGGAATTTCAGCGGAAGTCCGGCCTTTCATGTAAAACTTGAGTAGAAAAGGCTCCATGTTGTTAGGCCAGATGGTGTCATCCCTCTGAAGACGTTGGGTATCAATGCCCTTGAGTGTAAATATAACGAAATCACAAAAATCTCTTTGTGTATTGTGTAACTGCCCTTGTATTTGGTAGTAGAATCTATGGTGGTGATTTGGACCTTTCACACCAGGCTCTTTTTTATTTTTCGCCTCATACTCTTTTGCGGTTTCAGTAGGCTTCAAGATACTCTTGGGACGGGGACGCTTCACCTCAACAAGCCCATTTGTTCCAAGCCGTCCATCAGGGGATGCTGCTAGAAATCCGTCCTTTATATTAATGAATAAGCCGCACTTCTGCACAGCGCAGTTTTTCTGTTCCACGTACAGTTGTAAAGCATCATCCTCAATGATTCTACCATATTCTGTTGCGGGTGAAGAAAAGTCTTTGGGTACACGATACTTGAAACAAGTCTGGCACTGTACGTTGTGGTTCGACACCCACTAATGTCGTCATTCTTATAGAACCTCATCAATTAATCATTACCTCGTCACCTCATATTGCTCTTCGTCAACAGTAAGTACAATAGGCTACCGCCATATTACAATCCAAGAATTGAAAAAATTAAGTCGTGCAGTCCTTTATTATGTTTATTTTTTATATAATATTACTACGTTACATTACCTCGAGACGATCGACGTCCGTCGTCGATCTGCAAATATACCTGTATATAAATTAGACGCACAATCACAAAAAACACAGCGTGCCGCCTCTTTTCTTTGGATCGTCTTTTTGAAATCAGCGCAAGCTCGCGTGTTCTCTCTTCTGAGATAGTTAGAACGGTCGCACGTAAAACCCGCATTTCTCCTACCCGACCGCTTCCTTCTCTCATTATGTGTAGTTGGTTATAACTAAATAAGCTATAATAATGGTGTATTATTCATATTTAGTTTCAGTTTCAGTCACGGGAAAGGCGGTTCGTGGGCACTAGTGCCACTAGCGGGAACAATGAGGAAGAGGCAGGTGTCAAAAGGTAGTGGCTTGTGGAACCCACGGGGCTTACGTCATGGCCCCTTCAGGTATTACAAGCTCCTTAAACAAGGGCATGAATAGTGTCATTAAATAAGCTACACTTCAGAGTAACGACACTCGGCCATATCGTGGCGTAAAATCATGGTTGCCAGTGATCTGAAGCTTTATCTAAAATCACAGGAAACTCTTTTCTGTCCTCCACAAATGTTTAAACAGTCCGCGACAGAGCAAAGCAATATTGCATCAGCTTCCTAACACCCGATAAAATGCTGAGGAAGTCGCACTTTTGAATCACGACGATCGGCAGTTGCGTTTGCTCTGCACTAGACCCGAAATGGCGGCTCCCACAACAATGTTGGGGAACGGAGTGCCGATACTCCAAGCGCAGCTCACTTAGTGGCTCTAGGCGTGAAGTGAACTCGGGTGTATTCTTTTCCTTTTCGTCTTTATTGTTTATTGATTTCAATCATTTCGAATAATCAACACAATATATCACACTACGCTTGTGTAATTATTTATCTTAGATTTATTAACCTGACCCAGTACTTAAACCATTTATTTGTCGATAGTAAATCTTTCAATATATTTTCTAAATGTGAAGGCAAAAATACACGGACACTGATGATGATACAAACGCCAACGCCGCCCTCGAAAATTTCTTGAACTTTAGAAATCAGCAGTTTGTCTGCCATCCGGCAGGTAGTGCAATAAAACACCCAAACAGTTTTTAATTGTTTTTAAAACTAACTAAGCTCTACACCTATCAAGAAACCAAAGCAAGATCATTGTGAAAGTCTAATACATCGCAATGTTTATCTATTCCATACAATAAATATTATTAGATGCCGGTAAATCTGTTTCATGTCCATAAAAGCACCTCTAAAGAACCGGCAATCATGTTTGTGTCCATCCTCAAACAAAAATTAGAGATGTTTGCTGAAAACAAAAGCCGCTATTCTGTAAATCAGATATTAACCCTTCTTTATGACAACATGATTACCCATCGAATAGTATAAATATAGACGAATGTGATTTTTTGCGTCTAAGAAGGATGCAATTTTGCCTGAACTTTATGAATTTTTTTAGAGAAACCAAATGCGAAATTGCGAAAAAGGGCTTCGCTATGCAAATCAGCACATATTTAATTGTCTCTGCATAAGAGGTTGATCAATTGTGTTGACAACCCATACCGGTGCATTCGTACTACCAAACGATGTTAGTCTGATTTTACCATTTTCATTGGTTTTTACGCGAGTCTTACAGCAAAAGTTATACGTCAATCCTAATTAAATTTAACACACGTTTGTAGGTTTTATATATCAATAGCTATAAGAAGTTTCAGAAACAAATATGCCACAGTTGTCCAGAAACTAGCTCGTGAATATGCTTCCGTAAAGCCAATTTTCCAAGAGGTCAATTTCCGAAACTAAAAAGAAAATGAATAAAAGGGCCACGCTGTGCAAAGAAAACACTCTTTATCTACAAACCATGAAATTTTGGAGCGAATTTCTCTAACGGTAAACTCTCCCCATTTGTACTACCAAACCATGTATGACCAAAAACACCAATATTCGCAGATCCTCCCCGATCTCGCTTTTTGCTTCAGAAATATATATCCTATATCCGAATGAGGCCCATTGCCTATTCTATAAGGTGACATGAGTTAAATATTTTTAGGTAGTGACTAAGCGAACCCGCTTCGCGGTAGAGCGTCTCGCCGCGAACGTGGTACTCCCAAAGGCAGTGGCCCTAAGGAGAAACACAGGTGTAAGCGACCTGCTCACCGACGCTGCGGCCAGAGGGACTTCGTGGATTACGCGGGACCCTGCCCCGTCGGGCCCGCGTGGGTGTTTTCCTGATGTTGAGAGGTCGGATTCGGGCACGAGCGAGCAAGGTGACCTGGACGTCCACAGTTGAAGCAGTGGCGCCAGTCAGGCCTACGACGCCTGTATTGCGAGTTGTCAGGTAGAGGATTCTGAATTATGGGTCGCACGGTGGAGGTGGTGGCTCTGTTCGCCGCGTCCATTTCCAGCGCGTGACCCAGTGCAGCGCTGAGTGTGGTAGGACGAGCGAGCCGCACAAATCGCTGAATTTCGGAGTTGCGGATGGCATCGATGAAAGCTGATGTAGTCATCAGGTGAAGCGTGGCTTCGGAGCACCCTAGAAGTGCTTTTCTTGCCAGTCTATCGACAGTGTCGGCCAGTTCTTGGAGTGACTCTGTGCCCTGGCGATAGGTTTTGAGTGACGTGAGATGTAGTTGCTGTAGATGGGAATCATTAAAACGAGCTTCTAGTGTTTGCAGGAGGAGCTCATACGTGGTTCGACTTGAATCTGGTACACTTTCAAGGAAGTCGGCGGCTTTCCCACGGAGCTGGGCGACCAGGGCTGCAGCCTTGCCTTGGGAATGCCACCCATTGTGTTGGGCTACCGTTTCAAATTGGATGATAAATGCGCGCCAAGATCCAAGTCCATCAAAAGTTGGAGGTTTAAGACGCATACCCTCGGAATGTAGATGAGCAAGTCCGGCCTGGGGTCTCTCAGCTTCGTCGGGTGGGCAGCGACGTACGGTAGATGTCTCTTGGACTTGCGGAAGGTCACCTGAGTCTCCGGGTCGCATGGTTGGGAGAGCTTCTTCAAGGTGCTGGAGGCGGTCTTGTACGGACGTGAGGTGGTGGTGAACCTCGGTGAGTCGTTGGTTCACGTTCTTTTCAACGTGAGTGACGCGGGCGGCGAGGCGACTGTCGAACTGTTCAAGCAGAGTTGCGGCATCTGTGGCGCTCTTCTCCGCCAACCGGTTGTAGAGCTGTTCAGTAAGCTCGGCCCACGGTGTCTCCTCCGCTGTTGCTGCGTGGGAGCGGGTATTCATGCTGTTTGGAAAACCGCTGCCACCATTTGTTACGGGTAAACCAAAAACCGCCGTTCCAGTCTTGTTTCTTCGTCTTCTACTAGTTCCGTTCGTCCACCTCTTCTACCTTTACCGTTACAATATATATATATATATATATATATATATATATATATATATATATATATATATATATATATATATATATATATATATATATATATATATATATATATATACCTGTGTTAACTTTTCCCGGTCTCATTGTTCTTATATTTACCTTACTTCACTATATATATATATGTATGGTGTTTTTGAGTTGTGGGTTAGAGTCGTGCGTCGCGACCTTGAAAAAAAAGGATGTTAGGTGGTTTTGTGGTGGTGGTAGCCCTGAATAAAAGGGCGGTTGTTGAAGAAAATAATCAGCTGAGTTGTCTGTCCCTGTTACTTTCTCTTCCGCTGTAAAAAAGAAATCCTCCTTCTGCCCCAGTTTTGGGTTAAACAGCATCATGGTAAATTTTCACCAGCTTGGCTTCACAATGACTGTAATGAGCATTCAATTTGCGCTCGTGACGATCAATGCCTCGACATGCATTCGTGAAGGGGCTCGTACCCAATTGCTGCGATGAAGAGAATAGCCGAAACTTAACATTGCGCGTAACTCGGCGCATACCATGTGCCTTGCCAACCGCAGCGCAAGGCTGTGATTAACAATGGCGGCATATACCGGCTCCAGATCACGTTGTCGTTTGTTCTGGCTGCGATCTGAGGGGGAGCAAACTGCTTGTTTTTCTAGAATGTTTTCTGCGACTAATATTGCGTGGAGACAAAAAAATAACACAGTTTAATAGGTCATGTATTTCAAGGAATAATTGTAGGTGGCGTTTACTGAACGTACAAAAATTGTTGCGCTCCTTTAAACGTGCCTTCGAACCCCATAACTCTGCGCTGCGTTTTGCAGAATACGTCGCAAAAAGATAATAAAAAAGCGTTAAACTCCATAATGTAGCCATGGAATAAATTATATCGGACGTTCTGGTGAGAACACTCACGACCTTGAGGTCAGCTAACAGTGTGAACGCAACATTTGTGTCGATTTTCCATTTTATATGACATCGAGGGATGGCACTGTGGGCCTTGTGACGATTCGCGTGTATGCGGTCGGTAAAGGCCAGGTATCAATTCTACTGAAATAGAACACAGAAAAAGGCAGGCAAGATATGCGAGCCATTTGCTCGGGAAACTGCTTCTACTCACCCGGCTAAAGTAGAACAGATCCTAGTTCCGCTCTTCACCACTGCGCGTATGTCGGTCGATTATCGTGCCATTGATGACACCACTTCCTCTACGTAACCGATAACGTCGACTCTGCTGCCGTCATTTCAGACTTCAGGGGTCAGTCAGACCAGTTATGCACCTTCAGCAATTCTCCTTCGAATCGCTCGTCATTTACGCCGTTATCGATACTAACACGCCATATTCTCTAAAATAATAATAATAAGAAGAAAAAGACCGCATCTTGTATTTTTTTGTTTAATTTTTTTGCAAGCCAAACGAATTTCAGTAATAGGTGATTTTGGAAACACGCAGCGTCTCTTATAATTTCTGGCGCAGCGCGTGGAATGCCCATTAATAAAAGGAGCGGTTTATGCTTGCTTAACATTTTGCTATTTCAGATCGCAAATATATCGGGATAAAAACAAAACAGGGTGCATGTCGGACTTAAAATAAATTAGTTATTTTTTAAGGGTTGACTTCGCAATGGGAAGTACGTTGGAACAGTCCCGCAATTCCCCATAAAACAATTCCCCATAAAACCAAAATTTTGAGTGTTAAATCATTTTTTTATCAGGCACTTTCTCTTTGATCAGTCTTTCTAGATCTTTTCGGAAAATCTCATAATGCCTCTCAACAATCTCAGATTGCACTGTGAAGTATTCCCCATGCTGCACAGTGCAATCTGAGATTGTTGAGAGGCATTGTCGGATTTTCCGGAAAGATCTAGAAAGACTGGTCAAAGAGGAAGTGCCCGATAAAAAAATAATTTAACACTCAAAATGCTGTCTTTATTGGTCTCCGAGCACGTGAAGGGTGGCAAGCTCCTCGTGATCGCTTCTGTTCCTCCGGCAGTTCTTCACCAGCTGCGTTCAGCACCACCCGGATCAGACGGACACCAGCAACGCGCAGGTGGAGTGCTCGGTCGCCCGTAGGGGCTACATGGATGACCCGATGAACACGGACAACTGCTGGCGCGAAGTGGAGCTCTGGAAGGTCCACTTCTCCTCGAAAGAGAACCTCGCGGAGAGGTTTCAGGTGCGCCCCAGGATACCAGTCGCATGTCCATAGCATCGAGGCAGTGATTGGCAGGTGCATCTGTCGGCTGATGTCCCTCGATAAAACCGACACTTCGCGTTTTTAAAGGGGTATTTACACTGAGAGAAATCCTCCCTTTGCCTCACGTGATGCGCATCGCGTGGTAACGGCGTCACGCTTTTGCGCGGAGCCGTGCTGATGTAGACATCCAGGGGGTTGGGCGAGCTTTTGCTCGTGGCTACAAAAGCCCTCTGCCTTGGCGTGGGATCTCTTTGCAATTGGCTGTATTTTATTCGCGTGTCTGGTAACTTTACAGATTTTGCTCAGCGAGATAGATGCCGGCGGTGGCATCGGGATCGCCTAACTTGTTGTGGCTTGCGCTGTTGCACATGTCGTCCGAAGCACCCGAAGGGGTATTCGATATTCACCAATGCCGTCCTCAAGCCGCTCCTCATACAGCTGCTTTTTAGTTCCACGTTCTTTGTGTTGCATCCACCCACTCAAGAAGGATCTTTCTTTTAGCAGGAAGCAGTTCGTCGTTTTCATCGACAGCGCTGCTCCCATAATCGTGTATCGCCGTTTCATGTACGCATCCATTCTCGTTGGTGTCGCCACCGACAGCCATTGCTTGACACCAAGCAATTCACGCAAGTCTATGGGAGAAACGCACAAAAGTAAGAATATATAAGCATGTACGCTGTGCTCGGAGGCGAGTATTTTATGGTGCACTCCGATCCTTATATCGAGTGTTTAGAGATTGAATCGGTATTTGTCAAACGTTGGGTCGCCGAATAAACAAATCAAACGTACCGGAGCACCTACGGCTGAGCTGGCAAGCTTGCTCTCGTAGTGGAGTAAACAAAGGAGCTTGCCGTCAATAAGACCGTCCTATAGGGAAGCCCAGAAGTTGATGAATGAGAAAAAAGTTTAATCTCGACAACGGCTTTCGAGAGTGAGCGAATTCCGCGCTGCAAAGCCTTCGAGCTTGACGTCTGCTAAACCAAACTCAACGAAACCGCCACCGACTCCGCGGTAACTCTAGGTAACTCGCCTCGTTGAGCTGCACTACAGCAGAGTCACTCTCGACCACAAAATATTTATTTATAAGAATTGCGAGAGCTGTCAGTTTTAAAGGAGCGGTGCAACGATATTCAATTGGAATGTTTTTCACTTTACACGAGCTTACTGGTACTAGTGGGACTCAAGGATACTCGCACGCAACGCCACTGGCCAAGAAACTCCTTTGTTGCGGTGTAATTTCAAGGACAAAAGCGATCATTTTCATGCAATCTCTCCTTTGCAAAATTTGATGACGTAACATGGGGACGGCAGTACACCCATATGACGATATTTGAATGCGGTTCATAGATTCGACCCGAGCATTGCGTGGGCACTCGATTTGGGCTCGTGATATAGTTACTAGCTCGAGAAACATTCGGGTAGCGGCCCGTGTCCAATCGCTGCAACGACGACAATAGCCGAGCCATAACAATGTCTGGAACTCAGCGCGCGTCCTGTGCTTTGCCAACCCCAGCGCGTGGCTATGGTCAACATTGACGGCATATAATCTGCTCCAGATCACGTGGCCGCTTGTTCTGGCTGCGAAAATAGGAATTACACGATGCTCGTTTTTTTTTTAAATTTTTTGGGGACTTTTACTGCGTGGGGTGAAAAACGAACGCGTGTTTCATAGGTCATTAACGTCAGGGATCCGTTTTAAGCGGTATTTGCGCAAATTTAAAAAATTGTTGCCTCGCCCCTTTAATGTTTGTACGCAAGCTATTTGACGGGCTTATCGAAAAGCATCCAGAAAGTTTCAGTGCCGACAACAGCTTAGAAACGGGGGAAAACGGCACTTTTTCTCGTTCTTCCCATAGAGTCCCATGCATTGGCTGGTGTCAATCAATGACTGCCGGTGGTGACACTTAAGCGGGTTTCACATGCAGCGATTTTGGCCCTAGAGCGGCGTGATTTCTGCCGTCGCGACGCTCGTGCCGCTCAACCGCTGTGCTGTCCAGAGCGCCGCGACGGCAGAAATCGCGCCGCTCTAGGGCCAAAACCGCTGCATGTGAAACACGCTTTAGCCCCAGCTGCCGCGGCCGCTGTCCGCGATCCAGCCTACTACAATCAAGATCAGTGCGTTGCTCCGTATAGAACGAGCACTCGCGCTACTGTCGCGCTAGAAACGGACGTCTGAAAGCCAGGAGCGCGGGCCAGCTCGCGCTTGTAGCTTTGGCTGTAGTCTCAGCTTAACGGTGAACAGAATATAGAGAAACAAATGGTAAGATCCAACGCTGACCAACCTCAAGCACATACAACATGCAACTGAAGGTTTCTTTGGCAGACTCGCAATCACTCGGGCTTGCTTCCCGAGCACCGAGAGATTGCAGCCTGTTAAAGGTACCTCCGCGTGCATGCTGCGCGGTCTTGAAGTTCGTCGGTGTCGGTTGTTCCTGTTTCTCGCTTTCGTGGAACTCGGACATTACAGTACCCACCACCATTTGTGTGCGAACGCTCGAAGGTCGAGACACGTGCGACAAGCGAGTGTTGCGCCGCCATTTGCTTGAAAGGGTCTCTCATTTCAGTGCTGCGCTGCTTTTTTTTTTTATCTAAGGGCGGCACGGGACACGGGCTTCGTGCGTTGGCTAATTTGGCGAATCACAAACACACGACGGGCTTTTACGGTTGGCTGCCGGTGAACGCGGCTCATAGCCTAAAAGGGCAGATTTTTGGCCACCCAACGATTGGACAGGAGTTCTTTGTCAAAGTTCGGCGGTACTCGGACGTTAGAGCTCGAAATCGGGTCCAATGATTGCGACCGCGGGTCGTTCCAGAGTTTTGAGAATTACGCAAAAGATGGCGTTACCAGTCCAAGCAAACTTCATTGCCTGATCGGTATGGCGGTACATCATAAAGATGCTCTAGAAGTTTTTATGAAACGTGTTGGCCTTTCTCGCCCTGGAGTGGTTTTGACTTGACTGTACCAGGTCTGGACTACAGTGGTTTCGTCATGTGGCGGTGCGGTTCCCACCGTGCTCTTTCGCTCAGTTCGTTCGCTCGTTACGTTCCCTTTCCCTCTTACAAAAGGAAAAGAGTTTTCTGGCAATACCTCCTAGATAAGAAAGCCTAAAGCCTGGACTCCATGGAGCGAACTTTCATTGCGAAATTCAGGCGGCAAAAATCTATAACGACGCGACGCCCCGTAATCCTCCACCACTGAAGTCCACGAGCGAACAAGCTGCGAACGCCGCCGACGCGAACAGCGCGACTGATGTCAGTGTTGTCTGATTCTCGCTGAATGCTAACCGATTTCATCGAGAACCAGCGTAGCGACATCAGTGATTTTGGCATATTTTTTTTCGTTTGTAATTGATGTATTATAAATTCGCAAGGATTCTTGGCAAAAAGAAAAGAAAAAGAAACAAATTGAAGCCGAAATACCGAGAGAAACGGAATGTTTGCAAAATTCCCGTCCTCACCACGCCTTCAATAATTCTCAAGAAAAGATCATTTGGTTATGAGGTCACGGTGAAGTGACGTCACGCGGAAAACGTTTACATCGGAAAACGCTGTGGAACGTTTTGGGGCTGCAGACAGTGTGAGCAGCCTGTGCTTCTCCATTGGGCGTGCGTGCGATTAAAGTATTTCTATAGAGCTGCAGCCTCATGCAGTGCATTCGAGTGAAGTGCGTCGGAGGCATCATTTTCTCTGTCTTCACATTTGGCCTTTGTCACCACGGCAGTCTCACTATGCCTTCGTTCCTGTTGCACCAAGAAACTTGTAATCATTATCATCATCATCCCCAAGGTGGTTTTCGTCCATTTTCGACTCCCCTTTTCCGAGGGGAGTACTGGGCATGCGAGAAATCTCGTCCCTCCTAGTCGCGGAGGCTCGCCTGTGCTTAGGTGAAACGTGGCTTTGGCGACTCATTCTTTACTATCCTAAATAAGGCGCTGTTTGAATCAACGTCAAGGTGCGTCGCCTGTTGGGAGAGAAGCCGATGCATGCTTGGCACATGCGCGAGGAGTCCGACGGTGCGCAAAACTTGCAAGGACATTCCATCATCAAAACATGTTTAGAGACCCTTTTCATGGCAAACGCCACCAGACGGTGCTTTAGTCTTTGACGTCCCAGAGAACTTCCGGTTCATAAAAACAATGAACAAAGCCTTTTTCAACACCGCTGCTTGAAATATCGATGAAATGTTTACCCTTTTCAAAAATCAGAGTCACCTTGTGGCAGCCTCAACAGCTCCAACACTGCCGCTCTAATGGCGGGGATGGGATAGCGCACTCTGCTAAATCAAGCACCCTCGACTTCGTGAATCGAAGATGGCGTCAAAAGGACCAACGTCTTTTCCCCTTTCTGCGCAATGCAATAGACCATTTGCTGTCTTACCCAAGCATCAAGGAGAATGCAGGGATTGGTGTTCCACGCGCCACACGCGCACGCCTTCCCCGTATAAAAGATTCGAAGTAAATAACCAAAAGAAAGCGTTGACGAACGCGCGTGCAAGATGCCATTTGTTTTAGGGTTTTGCTTTAGAAAAGTTACTACTGCTGAGGCCAGCACGTGCGGCGCGTGGAACACCAATCCCTGCATTCTCCTTGATGCTTGGGTAAGACAGCAATAGGTCTATTTGAGGACGTTCGATTTTTCTGGTACGGAGAAGCTGTGTAGTGCCGCCATTAAAGCGTCGGGCTTGGCTTTGCACATGTTGGGCAGACCGACTTTCGGAAAGGGTCTATAGCGACTATTCACTGGCGGCCATAGCTGTGTGCACGACTTCTGAGCGCGTGTTGACGGCGGGCTTCCACAGTTCTTTTGCAACGTGCATTTCGCACCATCAAGATTGCCAGTCTTAGCAGCCTGAATCCTTTCTCAGCCTGCGTTCTAATCATTGCCCTCAAATATGGCATCCAGTGAATACCCCCTCTTCTCCAGGTGAAGGCCAAAAGAACGAAGAAGCACGAGATATGTTCAAATTTTTCGAACATATTGTAAACCAACTTGTCTCCTCCAAGACGCTAAAGTGTACCGCCTAAGGCCCTCGTTAAATCTCCAACTTGGTTTTCCGTGTAGCATTTATGCTTTCTAGCACTGGTGACATAAGCAAGATCGACAGGCTTGCAAAGACTGAGTGACCGAAAGTCGCTTGGGACGAGAGCGACAGTTCATGTTTGTGAACAGTAAAAGGGTCTATACGTCCGCCGCC
This sequence comes from Ixodes ricinus, assembly GCA_037355805.1. Lineage (NCBI taxonomy): Eukaryota > Metazoa > Arthropoda > Arachnida > Ixodida > Ixodidae > Ixodes > Ixodes ricinus. Next base: position 13,061 of record JAZHYW010016587.1, read on the forward strand.
AGGGCCGTCTAAAACCGCTCTTTATAAGAAGGTTGAATGCCAAGCAAACATTACTGCGGTACTTGCTTTTATTCATTGTTTTATTCAATTTCAGCCCAACGTCATCTGGAGGCTGGTCACGGATGATTTGTTCCTCAAGCTTCCATCGGGCCACAGCAGCCTATTCAACGAGGTGTGGAACTTCCAGGGAACACTCACCACGTGACCACCTGGTGAGTCCGGCAAAAGGCAGCAACTTAGAATGCTCTGTACAAGCGTTGTTATATCTTACTCTTAAATAGCCTAAGAGCGAGCGTCACGCTCTCATGCTGTCTTCTAAAAAAAAACACAACACGCACACATTGAAGACATGCACATATAGTTTACTATTGTACTTCAAATATTGTTCTATTTTCGGTCATGTCTTGGAGAGGATAACAAGTTGTACATTACTTCAACGAATATGAAATGACATGAATTCAACTGCATTTCAGATTTCCACCTTTCTGAAGAGGCAGCAAACTTTGATTGAGCCAACTTGAAATGCTCATGCAGAAGACGGAACTCCACATTAAGTGTCTATGCGATCATAGAGTGGGCTTCGTCTGTTCCATTTTTTTTTTGCCTCTCCCTATCTCAGCATGTATTTTGACCCTGCAAATAAGAATTATCGCTCGGAGCTTGCTCTTGCTTTGTGGCCGAACTGTTCGTGAGCTTGTCTCATCACACAAGTGCACGCTAGTGTTACCTCTTTATTATTTTCTTTTTTTTTTTCCTTTCACGGTTTAGATAAGCGAATAAAGCTATATATGTTTTTCTTTTTATGGCAAAAAGCGGAGCATTTAAACAGTATGGCAAATAAAACAATGACTCGCAACTGTGTCTTCATGAGACTGCACCAGTTTTAGACCACAGCTCTTAGGTGTCCGTTTCCGCGTTCTGCGGCGTCGCCGTCGGCGTAACCGCTTCGCTAAATTTAGCGGGAAATAGGATTGGCGTTGAGGACAAGTGACGTCAATTTTTCCGCTAAATCTAGTGGAGAAACTGAATTTGTTTATGGGTGACGTCACACGAAGTCATGTGAAGCCATTTTCCCAAATTTAAAGAGGAAACTGAATTGGTGTTGAGGTCACGTGACGTCAATTTGCCCGCTAAAGTTAGCAGGGAAACTTAGGAAAATTTACCCACTAAATTTGGCGGGAAACCTTTTTCCAGCCATATTTAGCGGAAAAAATTTACCCGATAAATGTAGCGGTAAAAGTTTCCCGTTAAATTTAGCGGGGAAATTTTCCTGCTAAGTTTAGCAGGATAAGGAGGAGGAGGGGAAGGCACGGAGGGGCATCCGCTCCCCTTCGCAACCTCCCCTACTCCTCCTGAAGCGCTGCGCCAACACCACCTAGAAAGAAGGCCGTGGCGCTCCGAGTGGTTACGTCACAATGTCTGAGAAGAAAGGCCATGGCGCAACTACATGAGAAAACATCTGGTATCGACGTGGAAAAAATGTTTGTCGTCGAGCGGCGCGGTGGTGTTCGTACGCGGGTATCAGACATTAATATACGTTTTAAAAGCGAAGTTTTGTACCATTTATTAAATATATATAATAAAAACGTAATATAGAACGCGTTACCAAGGTTGAAAGTATCGAATTTATATTTATGATTATTCCCGTAACCGCGGGGACTACGTCCAGTCCCGCAGCTCCCAACCCTTTTCGAATGAACCGGCTCTGGTGCGACATTTTCTTCCCTCAAACGGGCTCCAATTCTGGTAAATGTATGTTGTGTGTAAGCTGCTGACTGCCTGAAAAGGAACGCTGAGATATTTCAGAAGGGAAAGGAACCAAAAAAAAAAAAATCCAGTTTTCACCACACGAGCAAGAGATGGGTCGACAACAAAGATCCTCTCTTTTCACAATGCTGCCGCTGCTCTCGTATGTGGTTCTTTTGATGCTTCTTTCCTTTTCCCGTCGTTTTTCTGTCGCCACCGCAGTCTCGGGTAGTTTTTTGGAATTCGCTTGATGCTACGGTATTTACGTGGATTCACGGAACAAGTCCTGCTACGGTTTGAGTGGCATCCCTTACGAAAATGGCATATCTGAACTTATATAAAAAAAAATAGATACGGTTATATAAAAAATTGGGCAGATCTGGCGATATCAAGTAAATCAGTTTATATAAGCCTTATTAAGCCAGATCTGCCCAATTTTTTATATAACCGTATCAGGGTCTTGTTATGGAGATATCAGGACCCTGATAACCCTGATATACAGTTTTTTTTTTTTATTCTTGTAGATTTGTTTTTAAAAAAGCCATGAAACCTACACTTATGCGGTTTGTGCGAGTGAGTTATACGCCCAGGGGGACATTATGTGGGTGGCTAATCTTTGCAATAAGTCGGCTAATGATTTGAAATTCACCACTTGTTTCTTAAATTAGTGAAAATAGACATATGGTTCCAATTAGAAACTTGCTGAACGTCGTCCAAAATCCTTAAATCAGTCATTTTCAGAAAGACTTTCAGCGCGTGAGAAAGTTACCACTCGTGGAGCAGGTACAAAGCTAGTGGTGTCAGTCAGGCGCCCGCGCAATTTTTCCGCCTCTTATCTAGCCACAGCCTTGTACCTGGTCCACGAGTGGTAACTTCAGCGCACTACTGCGCTTCACACGCGCTCTAAGTCTTTCTAAAAATTACTGATTTATGGGTTTTGGACGACGCTCAGCAAGTTTATAATTGAAACCATATGTCTATTTCCACTAATTAAAAGTAAATTAGTGAATTTTAATTAATTAGTCGACTTATCGCAAAGATTAGAAAACTACGATTGTCCCCCTGGGCGTATAACTCACTCGCACAAACCGCATAAGTGTAGTTTTCACGGCTTCTTTTAAAACAAATCTGCAAGAATAAAAAAAAATAACACCCGGTATTTAGGCATTGCACGTACGTCACATCATGACATCGAACACCGGTATCCACCATGCTGGTGGTTGACTCTTCGACCCTGCATAGCGAGAGCAATGGTAAACTGTGCCGCGCTCGGCTGTAGCGACGATCGTCCGATCGTTTCGTCGGCATGAACCGCGAGATAGTGTCCCTCAAGTTAGAGAAAGTATGAGCGGCAGGAGAGGAACACGCCCGCGGATTACCGAATTTGCGGCACGCATCTCATAGCGGCGAGCAACTCCACTTTTCTACCGTTGTTTACGTTCGCGCACGCCTATGCATCGGCTTTTGCCCATTCGTGGTGTAGATGTCCTTTGTCTTTCGTTACATAACGCCGTTTCCCCGCTTCCAGCGATTGTCGCGCCGCAAGCCCGGCCGTCAGGGGATCGGTTTGTGCCGTCTGCGAGACGGTAACCTTTGCAAGGAGCAAAGGTATGTAGGCAAGCCGGTTAGGAAACATCATAATATGAAACCCTGAGTCAATGAGAGTTGTACGTTATTTGATTTATCCTTATCTCAGGGTTTAGATTATGACGGTAACCTAGCGTTGTTTACCAGTATTTCGCAAAATCGTAACAATCTTTTTACAAGCGACTCGTAAAGCCGCGCGTCAAATTTTAGAACGCGCAATTAAGATTCTTTGTTGTTGTCCTTCTTGGCGACACGTCAAAACGTTGTCGGCAGTATATCGGAACTTTCTGCTTGTAGCGCAATCGCACCAATGCCGAAACATTCTGCACAATTATTCTCCCGGCTGCCAGGAGATAGACACAGCCTAATCCTTAGAAATAATCTAGAAGAGTACCTTTAGGAAAACGATCTATTGTCGCGAAGTAGGTTGCAGCGCACTTACGTTGACGAGACGGGACTTGAAAGGTAATCCCAGATAGATGCCTGACACGGCCATGACAGAGCTTCCTCAAACACAAAGTGAACGAGACGGCTGGTGTCCGCCGTTAGTAATCAGCTCGATGTAAGCATCAACTGCTGTCTTCTTCATAAAAACGAGCACGCATCTACAAATCTTCAAGTCTTGGGCTTCTTTGTAAATCGCCCGCATTGTTTGCTGATATCGTAGCACCGCACGCAGGCGCAGACCACGCACTCTGATCATGCATGGACTGCATTCCAAGCAAAACCACAGGGACCAACGCGAAACAATCTATCACGCTGTTCAGCAGGGAGAGAAAGATAAGTAGAAAAGGACAAGGCCAAAAACGAAGTGCACAAGGTCTCATCTGTCAATGGGGAATCGCAGCATTACTTGGACTTGTCACTTGTACCCAAGGCTGATAGTGCAGTGAATGCTATGTGTGGCCTTGGGCTCCAGGCAGGTGCTGTGTCTGGCTTCATCACCAGCTTTCTAGATCTGTAGTCACGTGACCTCTAACCGGAGACAACGATTGGCCTAAAACATGCATAGCGTCTACCTCGCTGTCAATGCCGAGTGAACATAGAGCTCTTCTGACGTCCAACTTCTGAACTTCCAACCATGTCTAGCTCGCAAGTGACCGAAAATGATGCGAGTTTGAAGATACTATGCTTTACGCCGTAAAACCCGGTGATCATAATTTTAAAATAAAGAAATAAGCGCGACTATTTTTTTGCGCACGATGTCCACAAGTAAATAAATAAATAAATGAAATGTGTACACTCTCTCTCTTTGCCAATTAACAATTTTAAAACTATGAGTACACTCTTAGGTTCGCGCCTTTAAACCTCAAACAGCCTACGAAAGAGTTGCATACCAGGCTGCCCACTTTCAACACGATGAATCGCAGACGCTCGCAAGCGGATGGCCATCGATGCTGCGAGGAAAGGTTTTCTGAAAGATGCTGCGCCAGGGCGCGCAACGGCTTCGCAGGCGTCTGGGAATGGAAAAGGATTCGTGGACGACGTGGCGAGGTCTTGCAGAATCTTCAGTAAGCTGACGGTTCTGTGTTTCGCCGCTCAATTTAGGCGAAACCACGAACAAAATTGGTTCTGCTGTTGCATACAGCCGGCAAAAGTGACGATCCAGTGTTCCATACGCTCTTCATTCAATTTCTCGCTTTGTCTGGCGGGGTGGTTACTTGATTGGTCGACGCGCTGACACCTTCGCTTAACTCGGCCCCGGCGCTTACCGAGCTTCGCGATCTCAAATCCATTACTGTCGATTAACGCGCTCCGATCTGATGCAACTTCTGGCCTAGAATGTCATCGTCAAACATACAAACCAAATTTCATTGAGTCTTCCAACCCTCAAAATGTGCAATTGGTTAAATGGTCCAGATCGCCTGGAATAATCTCACTTTAACGATGTTAACAATTACTAAACCAATTCGGTTTGCGACTCATGCAAATATAGAATCGACCCACTTGTTCTATGGCGAGTACATATGACTTGTTGCTTGCACGACCGAAACGGGCCCGTTATATCATTAGTCAGGGGGCAATATTTGCACGCGTATATCGCGAAAATAAGGCCGTATTTACGCACCATACTACGGCCGCATCTGCTGCGTGCTAGCCCGCCTATATGCGTTTCGATATCTGGGGCGTATTTGCTCCCATATATTCTAATCTGACTACTTTTCGCAGCATCAGCATCGGGACCCAGGAGAAATGAGGTATCAGGGCCATATCTGACATTTTCGGGCACGGAGACGTTTTGGCCAGTGAGCGCCACTGGGGGTCGCTGGCACCTGAGGCGGTATCCTGCCGCGACACCCCCCCCCCCCCCCCGGATCGTGGCCCGCGCGGGGGGCACCCCTCGCAGACGCTGCTCTTTCCAAGGTAGTCGCCGCGCGCCGCGCCCTTGTGACAGCCACCCTGCCTGGCAGCTGGTCAGCATGTACACTGGTCGATTTGTCGCGTAATATCCTCTCTTCGAGAGAGCGTATATTGAATCTCTGAGTTCTGTATTCAAATGTTTCTCGTGGCGGATATTGCGGGACGCATGGGCGCTGATCGACGGGTGAAAGCACCTATTTTACGTGCTTTCTTGGTCATAAAGACGCGGCGAGTAAAGTGCTGTCAATTTTTTTTTGGTATCTCGTGATAGAGTACGACCGATCTTGTTCTTCATCGGCCGGTCCGTGTGCTAAAGCCGCGTCGACATTATAAATATGGGGTGGTGATATTCTAGTTTTACTGGAAGGCAAGTACGCAAGTGTGTGAAAGAGATTTTGAGTGCGCAAATTTGTCTGTGCTTATGTGTTTTTATATGCTAATTATTGCTATTTATTGCCTTTACCGCGTTTATACTAGAACCTTAACTGTATTAAGGTAATTGTGACTACTTTCGTATACAAAATAAGTTATATTTTGTTCTTAAGGCAGCTCAGGCCCATAGAAAAGAAGTAAATTAGCTGACAGCTGACTGTAAAATAGTAAGTTTGGTATCCACTTGCACACGGAAAAGTTAATTCTATTTTTATTAAATGGTCGTGCCGGAGTTAAGTCCGCTCAGTGTCTTGAGGGATTATAGAGCAAGACGTCGCAAGCTGATTTTGTCGGCCCCATATATGTTGTCATTCTGTCGAAATTACATTACTTTTGCCGCGCAGTCTGGGGTGTAATGCCCAAAGAATTCAGTGACTGCACGCGATAGCATCGCTCATGATCGTTAGTGACAGTTGTCTAGCGGTGTCCGCGTTGACTACGCCTACCTGATTTTTAACTGTGATCTATTTTCCTGTATCCAATCGCTGCGTGTCCTGCCATTTTGTGGAAGTATTTCTGTATGTAACATGCATTCCCGCTACAGCAATAATTGCAGGCACTCTAATGACACGGGACTTAAAGCGATCACAGTTTTCTATAGACGCCTTATTCGCATACCTCGTGCCATTTCGTACCGATCATTTAACGGTGCAATAAAAATGCTTTCGAGACCCGTTGCTATGTGCAGCTTTCATTTTGTGCCAATAAGACACGCGTACGTGACTAAAAGCGCGTTACGACGGTCGAGTCCACGCGCGCTGCCTTCGCTTCGCCGCACGCCCCCGATTTTGGCCTTCCTTCGCAGACGTCACGAGAAGAGCGCTACGGCGCCTTTGTCTTCTTGGAGGTGTTGGCTGCGCTTTAATTATTTCACATGGGGTTCGTAAATTAATTTTTCCTCGTTATATGTCTATGACATTGCAAACGGAGGATCTCCAACTTACACTAGAAAAATTCGCAGGAAAGAAACTCGAATAAAAAAGAAACGTCGCTAGCCCTAATACGCGATGGTGATTTTAAGTAGCTCGATGAGCAAGTAATGCGTCAAAAAAGTTTGCTTGACACAACGGATCTTGCAGTTTTCTTTCAAATCTGTCCCATCCTTGCGCTGTCAAGGGGAAAGATACCCGTGCCTGGCACTTAAAGGGCGTCGTTTCTTCAGATACATTTTTCTGATCTTTTATTTGTATTTACACTCGCGCTTCATATAAGTTTCTGGCTGTTTGCCTGCATTACAGGGCATTGTTTGATATACCAAACTCGAGCAGAGGTCAGATTACATTGCTATACTTCTCAAGTTTCTCTAAATCCAGTCCTCGCAACCGGGGAATATCAGTAATGTTTCAACGTCTTATACCAAAGTAAAAGCAGCTGTTGCTGTTTTTGCAGTCTTCTGCTGCCCTTGCCACATAATACACCCCCAGGCAAACTTCCGTTCAACGTACCAAGCACTGACTTCAAACTGACGGCTTCAACTTTTACGAGAGGCTCGATGACGGTGCGATATAACATATCAAAGTGCGTGGTCAAAGCACTGGCAAAAAAAGAGAAAAGCACTCAAGGTTTCGCAACAAACCCCCAAAAGCAACAAAAAGAAAACCACCAGCTTCACATTTTTTGCAGTTGGTCACAAAGTTGTACATTAGCTTACTTTAAAATTTGGAAAACAAATCCCCGGCTAGCAAGCCGCCAGCAACGTTGGTACCAGAGCCGTCGGCTCAACGTCGGTCGCGCCGCAGGTCGAACGGAAGTTTTGGGGCGTGTTATGTATGCATGTGACAAAGGGGGACGTAGGCAACATTTCCCTTTTTCTTGTCAGTGCAGCGGAAAGGTTGTCTGTGGAATGTGGTCCTCATCCCGCTAAAGCTTTTTCTGTGCACGACTGGTGTAAGTGGCGACCTGCAAACGCCTCAAAGACGATTTGTCGTATGTCATGGCAGGTGCACTTTAACACCGCTTCACTGCTTAAAGGGACAATGAAGGCGATTTAATTTAATTTGCTTAAACTGCGTTTTTAGGCCTCTGGGAAACCTGGCATACCGCCTAAATTTTTATAGACATTTGTGACGGCATGCTTCTATACCTACGTAAAGAACTGAAGCAAACCGGAACTCAACTATCTGCGTTTCTCGTTTTTGGGCCTCCGAAAACGGAGGTGACGCATGGAGTGACGCTCACATGTGAATTGTCGGTACCGGTAGCATTTAGGGCGTCGAGACTCTGGTTACCGCTGTGGGTTATAGCAGCGCGGTCGGCGCGGCCGTTCTGCCGAATTTGTCAACATGGACGGCAACGCCGCCTTCGCGAGCGAGGTTCGAAGCCTGCCGCGGTAACCAACACCAACGGAACGGGAGTGCAGTGCGTGCGGCCTCTGCTATCACCCGACGGAGTACCGCGCATGCCGGCAACGAGCGGCCCGCATGCCAAGGACGGACGCCGGGGAGATGCCGAGGGAGAGCGGCAGCTGACCTGGCCGCTCTCGGCCGTCACAAGTGGCGCGTCAGCGCTGACGCTGCGACGTCAGCAACGGCGCGCGTCAGCTCGTGTTATGGGCTAAGGCGCGCGACGTCACTAAACGGCGCGACGCGCTGCTTGTGACGTCGCGCGTTTGGCCCCGCAATCGGTCGCTACGCGAGCTCCGCTTCTCCTGGCTTCTCCCGCAACTCGGGGCGTCGCCCCAGTCGATCCCGGTAATTATCACCGCGACCGTTTTATTGACGGCGCGCACACGCAGCTGCCGGTTTCGGGCTGAAATTTGGGCAACGTGGCCTGAGACGTGCCTGGAACCCAGTTCAACCGCCAAAGCTGTCGCATAACCGAATTGGCCTCTGCATTGTCCCTTTAAATCGCAGCGCCGACCAAGGGGCGGATCCAGAACTCCATACTTTGCGGGGGGGCGAAAATTTGCAAGGATACTATGGTCATCCATTCTTTGTGCAATCAGGTATCCACCCAGCGGCAAACGGCCTCCAAAAAGTGGAGAAGGGGGTTGACTTTGCTTGGGAGGGGAGAAGCTGCCGCCCACGTCGCCCCCCCCCCCCCCCCGCGATCCGGTTACACGCGTCGGCCTGCGGTCGAACTTCCAGCGCGATCTTCGCGCGTCTGCGCCGCTTCCGCAACGCCGGCGTAGAACCCATGCTTGCGACCCGGTGACCCTTTTTGCTGGGCTTACAAACTGAACTGCGGCTTGCGTACCGAGCAGACTTGCGGTCGTTCGTCTTTGCGCGCCTGTCGAGCTGTTTGTGCATCAATGACAGTGCTGTTCCAGGAATGCTGACACGGACGACAAAGCTTTCGGAGATTCAACGAGGGCCTTGCTGGCGCTGGCTAATTTTGCAGTACGCTTTGGATGGAGTGTTATTGTCAAGAACATTCGCAGTAAAATTTGAACGGATCTCTCGCGCTTTCTTTGTTCTTTTTTTTGGAATTCACTCATAGAGTAATTATGGTATAAACGTTTCATCGACATTTCAAACCGAGCTGTTAATGTGTGCGTGCGTGCGTGCGTGCGTGCGTGCGTGTGCGTGCGTGCGCGCGCGCGCGCGCGCGCGCGCGCGCGCGCGTACGCACGTGCGCGTGCGTGTGTGTGTGTGTGTGTGTGTGTGTGTGTGTGTGTGTGTGTGTGCGCCATTCTTTTCATGAACGGGAAGAGGGCTCTGGGACGTCAAAGACTGGAGCACCGCCTGGTGGCGTTTGCCGCAGTGGCCTTACAAAGGGTCTTTTTTTACATTGAATTCGGCACCGCTGCTGACATACTAAAGGGAACAAGCCGGAGCCATACCTGTTTGCCGCTCTGTGTTGTACCGCCGAAAAAGGCCCTACAAGCGCGAGCTCCTTGCTCTAGAGCACATCTCGGCGGCACTAGCTTCGGCAGCAGCAGCGAAGCGCTCAGGTCGCCAGCTTCTTAGCCTTCGCTGCGGTACAACAGACACGTGAAGGACCAGATAGTTGGTTCTGATACATCTTGCAGAAACCAGCTGACCAAAGGAATGGAGGATGATCCGAAGTCGGGTGTAAACAGCTGAACCGGACCGCTGAACTACCAGCCAGCTGGCCATTACCGGATTTACCACTGGCTCAATGGAAGGGTGCCGCCCAGTGAACGGCTTTTTTAACTTGGCCATGCGATTTAGCGTGATGCTCCCACGGTCAATCCCCGCCAGCCCAGTAGCAGTTTTCGCACACCTCCCTTGCCACCTGGTCTGTGGTGAATCCTATAACGTGAAGGTGGCCTGAGTCCTGATTGCCAGCAGTGCATGTCCGACAGCGGGTAGCGGTACCGTCCTGGGAACCCGCGAGCGTTCCACCGCGGTGCATCGCCGCTCTGGCCGTTAATACATTGATCGTCGGTCCGATAGTGCGTTTCCCGCTATGTTAGCGGTACAGCTAGGTTGCCGCCCGCAGAGCCGAGCAAGCAACGCTCGGCCACGGCCTTCAGGAAGACTGCCATTCAGCCTCGCACTAGTTGTAGCTTTTCCCTCTGCTTTGTTGTCGCGAAAGTGCCATAGCTCATCCCCGCTGCCTGAGCGCGCGACGCTGGAACTTTCTTCAGCGAGAACTTTTCGAAATAACCGACGCACGCCAGACAAGCAGCCGCCCGCGACCTTCGTCGAGATACAGGCTCTGCTTCAGTGCTCACTGTTGTCGGCGCCGAACCGCCGCTCACGGGCGTTTTCTGCTGCCTCGACGCTCTTCGTTCTTTACTTCTATTATTATTTTGGCTGGGCACAAGTTCGCCTATTAAACCGTTAGCCTTTCGCTGGAGTTCATCGCTCGTCTTCTGTGCCACCGCCGCTCGTGACAATATATGAAACTCTCCTTTCACAGGAGTCGTCAGGCCCGGTGCCTGGTGCTGAACAAAACCTTCTTTAGGGCGTTATCGTGCATTGATTAATTTTGCGCGGCAATACTGACGAGCCCTATGAGGCGCCGAGCAGATGGACTTGCACGTTTTGGTTTAATTTGCCATTTTAACTTATGCGTAATCCTCGTGAATATGCGAACCACGCCGGCGCGGCAGGATTTCTTTTTTTTTTTTTTGATTTCCGTAACATTGTTTTTTTTTTTGATGGTGCGGCATATTTTCTCACAGTGCCTTCCCCGATCGTGCTTGATACTTCCAACATACATGCCCTGTTTGGAACGCCAAAGCTAAATCCAGAAACCGAATCGAATTGTCCACAGGACCGTCATAGGTGGCCAGATAGGCCCATGCAGCTTTATCGGAACAGTGTCATGGTGATGTTGAAGCATCCATCTTCCTTTCAATAATTTCTGTGGTGCATAAATAAGAAAATCATCCACAAATCTAAAGATACCAGCTATGTGTATCTTAAGCCTCCTGATGGCTGTACACACGTGGCAAGAAAAATATCACATAAAGTGGAGCTACCTGTAGAACCAATACACACTCCACTCTTTTGCACGTACAGTTGTTCTTGGAGGAGCTACTCAGTGGTCTACAGGTAAAATTGTAGAGTTCCAAGAAACGGGCCTAAGCTCATCCCTCGTATTATTTGAAAATTAAAAGGCTCTTTCTTCGATGCAGGTTTGAATGAGTTGTAGGAAGCTTGTGTGTGGAATGGAATAGTACATGTCTGTACATCTATAGAGAAGCCGGAGGCTATGAGGTGTCCCTGTTCCTAAAGAAAGGATATCACATGTACCGAGTTTTGTATTCGCAAAGGGTCATCGATTGGTACATTTGAAAGTTGTTGGGTCAAAAACTCCGACACGCAGGCCTGCCAAGTGGTTCGTTCCGAGACAATGGCCCGAAGCGGGAACTCCCTCTTTATAAATCTTGGACTCGAAAAAAAAAAAAAACAAAAAAAAACCCAGTGTTTACGCAGTAGTTTTTTTTTTTTTTTTTGCCGCTTTCGGATTCCTGGCCGTGAGACCGACCTGTTGAGTGTCACCGAGAAATCTGAGGATGACTTCTTTTGCCAAGCTTTGGTACGGTGATTGTCAGACTTGAACGAAATTCTTGGTTATGGCCTGTGAGCTTTTTCCTTGTTTGCGTCTGATGTTGGGAACGACGAAGCCACCTTTGCTTGTCGTTGACGTGCATCGCACCGGTAGAACAAACGCTACCAACATCACTGGTGAAGTGCTGACCTGAACGTAAATTATTAGATGAGCGCTGTATCAGGACACCGATGTCACTACCACAAAAACAAGCAAAACTTGTAACTAGAAAGTAGTGGATTGTTTTTTTTTTTTTAATTTAACATAGCTGGATAAAAATTTTAAGTTCCAGTAACTGCTTGATATTTTTTTCTAAATATAGCCTGGTATTAGTTGCGACTGATTTTTTTGTTTTATAAACGGGATACACATTAAAAAAAACAGCAACAACAACAACACCAGAAACATGTTAATGTGCAACACGTGGGGTGGAGCAAATCGGGGGATAGTTGTATTCTGGAGTCGTTACATGTCTTTGTGGGATGTCCCTGCAGGGGAACTGCGCCCCGCAGTTCTGGACCGAGTATGTATTTTGAAAGGGCTGTGTGTGGCGAAAAAGAGGGAAGAGATGTGCATCGCAAGTGACAGAAGGGTTGCAATGGTCAGATTGGGGGATGCAGGCATGCTGCAACGTGCCCACCTGACAGCAGGATGGCCCTGAGCGCGAAGGGTCAGCTTACCACGCGCGACTCAATGGTTGCCAAACCCTTTAGCGTAAATCCATCTCCGAAAGTGAAGCATAAAGCATATGCGTGTCAAGTTTGGGTGTCACGAAGGACAAAAATGTATTCACGTACATGCGCGTATTATGTGCCAACCGCGAACATGCCCCCAACACGCGCAGTTGAGGTACCATCTGAATTCAATGTGGTAATACTCGTTCGCGATAAAAAAGGTTTTCAAGAAAATTACAGGACCGGGAATAATACGAGAAGTTGAAGACGGCTATGCGGCCTGCATTTTAAAAACAAACACTGTCCGCTGGAAACGGCACGATTTGAAGAACGGCGCGTTATCGAAAATGATTCAAACGCACTGCTTTCTGAGTCGCTGGAGCACTTGCTAACAATAATAATAGAATAGAATAATAATAATAACAACCCCATTTTCCCATTGCACATACAATGGAGGAAACAAGGGGAAATGTCGGGGCAAACAGTCGTGACTGGAAACCTCCTCGCCCCTTGCAGTTGCGTATATAAAAGCCAAAGCAAAACAACAGCGTTAAAAAATTACACCATCTTCCTGAGGAGAATTCGTATGGGGTGATGCGGAGCATCGTGTTGGTTCCAAAGAAAGAGTCAGTTGCGGGGTGCTGACGTCGAGAGATGGCGCCACTCGGCTGCCCCCGCGTCACCCCCAACGCGAGCCTCGTCGCGGCTCTCGCGGCAGAGAAAACTTGGAACGCTCGCCGCTCGCCGTTTATTTTTTTTCACACTCGGTTGAGAGGAGGCTTCGAGGAGCAGGAGTTGCGCGTGCGCGCGCGGTGTGAGTAGCGAACGCACGCGCAGTGCACGCAGCTGGTGAGAGAGAGAGCGGAGAGAGAACGCGCAGCTGCTGGAGAGAGGGAAGGAGGAGTGTTGCGCGTGCGTAGTGTGAGTGCGACTACAAGGCCGCGGGACATAGACCTGAGCAAGAGATGCTCCGCATCTAAAGAAACAAAAACAACGAGAAAAGCAACATAACAAAGTAAAAACGCAAAATTAAACAAGTCTCATCAATCGATTCATTCGTTTTCGTCCCACTTAGTTAATTTCGTAAGTGCGGGCAATGGAATATAACATATATCAATGTTACTTTTATCAAGGCGTTGAATACCGTAGGGTGTGAACTCGATTGATCGCATAGAATAATTTTTATGGCAGGTGGCACAGTCCAATGTTCCGCCGAACGAGTCAGGTGGAAGTAACATGTTCTTTTAGCTCCGCAAGGCTGACTAGGCTATCCCGTTTCTTTTATTTTCTAACTTAAAACTGATCACGAGTCTATACTTGTACATGTTGTAAACAGGGAAGTATATTATATTTATAAACAAACCCTGGGTGCTCATTCGTAGGAAGCATTCTTATGAGGCGCACGCATTTCGAATGCGCATTTGATTAATTTCGCAATTATATTAGGGCCTGATATTTTATACGTAAAAGGTGCAGGTTCAAAGATAACAAAACACATTAAAACCTATTATCAAACTAAAAATATATATATTTTCGACCCGCACCTCTTTAATACAGCGCGAAGTCAACGCTGACAGTCCTTATCTGAAACTCAAATGAGGCTTCATTTGGATTTTACTTTATGACTGCATCAGAATACTGCTAGTCGTACGAAGTTAACCTCACTCCCATAGAAATTTTTGCGAAGTCTACAAGTCAGAACAGTTTGAAATATTTACTTCGTTAAAATTCTATAAATTTGTAAGATCTACCGAACAGTTCACGTAGCGTCGACAAATGATACAGCTAAAAAGCCTCAACCATGGTCATGTTTTGTTGTTGTTGCCATTTGCGGCGTTGCATCAAGCACCCTTCGAAGACGTCCTGGGGATGAACTTAATTCGGAGGCCTCCTTTAGGCCTAAGAACCATTTCGGCTATTAAACCGACTTGATCCCTGTGGTCAAGGGACTGGAGCTCGTATCGCCGCAGGATGTTGGAAAGGACGATTTTCTCCTCAGACATCGCAAACTTCTGACCTGTGAATAAAACAACAAAATCATATGTTAAGAACTGTTCGCTCATGACGCGGAACAGAGTAACGGCCTTACCGATGCAGTTTCGAGGACCTGCCGAGAAAAGGGACGTAGGCGAAAGGATGCCTTCCTCTCGAATTCTCGGGAAGAAACCTTTCAGGGCGAAACTCTTCAGGTTTCGGGAATACTTGGGATCCCGATGCAAAAAAGTAGTTCGACACTTGAACTACTGTTCCTTTGGGAGAGCATCGTGCCACCTGTTTAAGAATTGAAAGAGTTTTACAATTTAGTATATTTCAGGTTCATTTTACCCCAAAATGTAATATTGCCTTGAACGGACTTGGGGGATTCAAACACGATGTTGAAGACTGGCGTCTTTAAACAACTGGCGGTGTTAATTTGTAGGTTTACCTTTAGAAACAAAGTAAATCTGGGATCCTAAATATTTAATACAATATTCAAACAACTATTTAGTTTGTAAAAATACTTCAAGCTGTATTTCGAGAGCTGACCTCATTGTCTTGATGCACCAATTACCTTAACAAAAACATTAAACAATGCAAGCAGTTTTTGTTAAGACACTGTTATTTTAACAATACTTGTTGTTGGACTATAGTTGGTGCATAATGCTGAGAAAACTTGTAAGCGCAGAGTTTGCATCATTTTGAAGAACTGCTACAGAATTTTTTTCTAAGGTAATCAAAACGCCTGTTATATTAGTATATTATTGCATCACTGCCGTCCCTCTAACTCTCCATTGAGATAGTCCCCGTTTTTTTTTTCTTAAATTAGGAAACCACGTTTTATAAGGTCATTACTATACTCCGCTCACTTGTAAGTGAGAGTGCAGTCAAGCTGTAAGTGTGAGCTAACCCGTGCTCCTAGATTTGAGACGTGCATCTCAAACGCGAGCGCTTGCTTTGTGGAAGAACTTTTAAAAGCACTGACATCAGGCTGTAGTGCTTGTGCCATTGGCTCCAGTCTCAACCTAAGGGTGAACGGATTCTGGAGACCCTCCGGAAAACTTCGAGGACTTAACTGTAAAGCCTTTTGAACCTAGTACTTACAGCCGGCCAAATATTGGACAGATATATCTCCGTCATGAACAAAATGCCGTACACGTTAATGTCATTATATATATTAAACTCACCTAGTTCGAAAGGTTCCTCACAAAGTCTCGAGTAGAATGGCACAGAAGGATAAAGTCGTTGAGATTCCTAAAATAAATAAAAATAAAATAAAATAATGTATCTACACTTTGTGCCCTTTAGACACCTATTACTGAAGAAAATAGTTTGGTCGAACTGAAAGATAAGTCACCTTTATCACGCATTCCAGATAGCGCATCTCTTTCATGTCTTCGGTTGTGACGTGCCGTTCTGTGTCGTCCCCGAAGATGGAATCTAGTTCGTCGTGTATTTTTTGCTGCTCCACAGGATTGAGGCCTATCAGGAATAGCGCCCAGCTTATGCCGACGGCGGTTGTGTCGTGACCCTGGAGGTAAATTGTGAAGAAAACCAAATTGGCTGGAGTCATGTTTGACGTGGCGATGTTTTCCTCCATTGAAATCTGAGATACGAACGTGCTTTGATTCGTCACAGAGGAAACGTCTACACAATACCGCAATTCTAACAGTTTTAAAGCGGTATAATACAACTTGTAAAAAAACATTTACCCCTTCTCCCGGGTTCGTTCTTCGTTCTTCGGCGTGGTTATTGTATAATACGGCAATGTCATTGGCTATGGAGCGACAGTATTATGTACAACGTTTCTTCAGCCGTCACGGCTTGTTCATTAGATTACACTCCATGAAATCTGGAGTGTGTATTTTTCCCGCAAAGCACTAGGAAGGGCCAATCGCTGCAATATGCGGAGGAATCTCGGAAAATTATAAAGTTGACATGTTTATGGCACTGAACATGGTGAAACGCCATGCTCGGCGCCACAGGGCTGACACAAATTTGAACCGGAAGGAAGAAGAAAATATATTTATAAAGGGAAGTAAGAAAGTGTCGGGATGTTCAACCCTCAGTCACAAATAATTAAAAAAAATACCCGAGCAACTATAGAATCACTCAATTGTTAAGAAATTTTACTTGTGTTTCTTGATGTATGGCTAAATTCATCTCCTTTACTTCTTTTTTGTTCGCAAATTTTTCATTCGGAAACTTGTTGATAAGGATCGAGTTCACGCACAACCGGATTCATGAATTACGGTGAAACCGAGCAACACGCGTCAATGTACATGGCAAATCGAACTGCCAATTGTATTTGAGGTTGGAACCAAGCTGCGCACCGTGCTGCATATTTTCACTGTTTGCTGGACACTAGGCTAGACACTCCTCGAGCATGAAACTCAGCCAAAGTGAGCATTAGAAGCGTCTTTGCTCGAGGTGATTATTTATTAAAGTGCAGAGACAAATGCTTCTATTCGAAACGCCCTCGAGTGACCTTGGATTGTTATTTCAAAATTCAATGAAATGCCGTAGTACACTCCCGTCCAAACGCCCAGCACCGAAACATCGCCCACCTCATATTATTTCCTTTTATCTATTTGTGGTAGGCAGGTGGGAATTCGAGATATTACGGTAATGATCACATAAAATCTATGTCTATTGAAACCCACACCATACATTATTCAGTAATGACAAAACAACGTTTCACGACAACTCGCCTCAAACATAAATGTGTCCACCTCTTCGCGTATGTCTTCCTCTGTGATGTTTTTACCGTCCTTGAAGTGTTCAAGAAGAAGTAGATCGAGGAAAGGTCTCTTCTGTTTTGTGAAGTTAGAACCACTGTCCTCTTCTGTACTGAGAAGGGAGCCAGTGTCGATGGTTGCCTTCATGTCCTTCTTCCTTTCTGCAATCACCTATCATGACAAAGTGAGATTTCGATGCAACTTAATAGTTATAATAGGGCTGGTAGTTTTTTCTTCTCGCGCTTTTTATAGAGACAATATTATTTCATGTCGAACAATAATAAATGCGTCATCTCCCTTATAATACCAACCAAAAATTTAAAGTGTAAGTATATTCCCTGCTGCACAGAGTTGTATTAATATCGAGTATTTTAAATGGATAAGGACTCTCGAACTTTGAGCTTGGTGACAGAGTCTAGGAAACTGTGATAATAATAACAATAAAAAAATGTTGAATATATAATTTAACGAGACGGAAACTAGAGCAAAATACAAAGAGGATGCTTCTAGCTAGGTGCCTCAAGCCACCATCCAATGCAAAGAATATAACCGGTACCATCCATCCGTCTATCCATTCATTGTGTGCGTCCGTCCGTCGCGGCTCGATAGTCAAATTCACCGGGGCCGCTAAATATAGCGGGAGAACCTAAAATGCAGTACAGTTATCGCAGATTCATGTAATGTGACAATGACTTGGATAACGTCACAGTTTCACGTGATGTCACGTGACTATGACGTGATATCACGTCACTTAGCGCCATGTCAGTTCATTCTTCCCCAGAATCCCAAATGCTCTCACATAACAGCAGTGTTGTACACGTTCCTAAAAAAATAGGAATGAAAGCTCGTTCCTTGTGATTTTTGGTACGCGTTCCCGTTACAAGTTTCATATGTGAAAAAAAGAACTTGTTTCAGCTACAGTTAAAAAAATGGAACGTATCGTTACATTTACGTTACATTTGTATTTTGCTGATTACCACATTATGTTTGATAAAGCAAAGCTTTTTTTTTATCTATCCTATCAAATGGCAACATACGAATATGAATGCCTTGATTGAAGGGCACCAAAAGAAGAAAACAAGCGGAAGCAGGGTTTCATTTGTTGATATATTCACCTTAAAAAAAGAGAAAAACGTTTACAATTTTCTGTAATGCTGAATTGCAGCATTTGAGGAGGAGGAGGGGTGGGTATTCCCTCCTTCCCCTCCGTACCCCCCCCCTCCTCTCCTGCTCGCCTCCCATTTAGCGGGAAATTTTCGCTAAGTTTCTCGATACATTTAGCGGAAAAGATTCCCCGCTAAATTTTGCGGGGAAATTTTTACGCTACATTTAGCCGGGAAATTTTCTGCCAAATTTAGCGGGGACATTTCTCAGCTAAATTTAGCGGGGAAATTTTTCCGATAAATTTCGCGGGGAAATTTACCCATAATGCAAAGCGGACGGCGACGGCGACACCGCTCAAGCCGGAAACGAAACTAAAACTAAAATGAAAGACGTTTACAATTCTCTGCAATGCCGAACTAGAGCGCGGCTCTCGAGGAGGAAAGGGGGAGGGTACGGAGGGGAACGTATGCCCTCCTTCCCCTTCCCTCCTCCTCTCCTGCTCCCCTCCTATTTAGCGGGAAATTTTGCGAAAATTTCCCGGTAATTTTGGCGGAGCAACTGAATTAGTGTTGATGTCACGTGTCGTAAATTTTCCCGCTATATTTAGCGGAAAACATTTTCCGCTAAATTTAGCAAAAAAGGTTTTTCGCTAAATTTTACGTGACGTCACATTCATTCAGGTGACGTTACACATGACGTCACGTGTGATGTCACGAGGGTAACATTTTGCTGCTAAATTTGGCGGGAAATTTTTCAGGTAAATTTAGCGGGAAACTTTTACCGGGTTGACTAGCTTCACGTGTCGTCACGAGGGTGAAATTGCCCGCCATATTTAGCGGGAAATTTTACCCTCGTGACGTCACACGTGACGTTACGTGGCGTCATTATGGGAAACGCGCCATAATGCAACGCGCAGTTACGCCGACGGCGACGGCGACGCCGCTCAACCCGGAAACGGGAGCCTAAGAGCTGCGCTCTAACATCTCAGCTTTTAACCATATTCATGTTTGTGGTGGGTGATTCAAACGAACCATTGTACTGTTACTCGAGATTGCACGAGTGTTTTACAACAATCTCACACGTTTCAATCTAACGAAGTCCCTTGTTTCAACTTAACAACAGTTGCTTCTCGATGTTGCTGTCCGGAAGACGAGCAAGTGAAGAGGGTAGGGCTTTTGGAAGGTCAGTCTTGAAAACGACAAGTCCTTCCTCGTAAAGTTTGGATTCGTTGTGCAGTTTGAAAGTGGGAGGCAAGGGAAAAATGAATAAAGGTTAATTTTTGTTATCTTTTGAGTGAGCAGTGTTCGGGATACAGGGTGCGTTCGATGTCTGATAAACTGTTCTTTTGTTGTAACTTTAAGTCTCTTTGTGGAAGTTCAGTGATAGCTGTAGTCGGCCTCGGATATCTGGGTGTACGAGGATTCATGGAAGCAAAGAAAGTAGCTGAGTTTGAAACGTCCCTCTTTCTGATGTCTTTTCCTTCGATTAAAAGTTTTGCTTTTTGTACCGCAGCTTCGGGCGCTGAAAAAAGAATCAATGTCCACTAGTTCTGCACCCGACTGTTACCAAGCGAGGACCGCACAAAATAAACCCTTAGTAACCAAAAAGGTAACGAGATCCTCCTCTTCGTAAAGATATTGTTTTTATTCTTTCAAAATTTTCCTTTTAGAAATAAAAAAAAAGCCAACTGGACGAATAAAAAAAGAGAACACAGTTCCTTTCTTTGTTCCAGTAAAATTGTAACGAGTTCCAGTTCCAGTTGCACCGATGCGAAATGAAACGGCGGCGTTCCTTCGTTCTTCCTAAAAGGAACGCATTCCAAGAACACCGTTCCGTGCAACAATGCATAACAGTTCGTTGCCAGTATGCAGAGAGAAAGCCTAATTTTTATTCAAATCGGGAATCGCTCACGCCAACTATACTCTCGCTTTAATAATAAAGTCTACATATAATTATTTATTTATTTAAATTATTGAAAGCCTAAATAATTTGTCACTCACCTGTCTCGTGAATGCATGCAATATATCGAGGTAGTGATTATACTGTTTTCCTTTTGCTGTCATCCTATAGAAAATTTCGAAAGCTGCGAGGGGATTCAACGCCCTTTCCAAGAACAGCTCGCTCAACCTGAAATCAAAGGCATCTTTTTGCTATCCTTCCTATTGAGGTTAGACAATTATTGAAAAACCGAGGAATAAAAGGAACAAAGCCAGACAAATCGGTCGGCGTGACCTTATTCTTTAATGTCCAAATCCATCCTGGTCACAGAAACAACAAAATTCCCGCACTTTATCTCATTCGTCTCTTTCACCTTCTACTTGCAACCTCTTCCCGAGCCTTAAGTTGGCTTTTACGGATCTCCAGCAAGTAGAGTTTCTGCGCTGGTCTCTTGACAAGTGCGCCATTTTGCTGCTTGACGAGACAGGCACGTACAATTCTATCGGCACCGGGATACCCTACGCTTCCACAATTCTTGCTAGTTCTTGAAATGATTTCGAAATTCGGACATTTTCCACAATTACCACATCATCCACCTTTTGGTTGTGAGCCTTTGTAACGTGGTACTGAAAAGCAGATCTTAACCCCAACAGGTATTCGGACCTCCAGCGTTCCCAGAAATGTTCCACGAATCTTTTTCCGATATTCCAACTTGCGGATCCTCTCCTGGTGCTTCGCAGATCCAGGAAGATCATGTTGACAAGCTGGCCTTTTGCAGGACGGGCTTTGTGCTACCGAAAATGGGCCGGGTGATGGCTGATGGTTCATCAACCCTTGACATAAAGATATGTCAATGGCCGTGAGTTGATGGTTGTTTCCACCTCGTGCAGAGCTGACATCAGTACTCCGAAGGAAAGGCTGTGTTGTCAATATTTTCTTAAGTAGTGTATTGACAGACCGGACGAGCGTCTCCCACCATCCACCCCACCATGGAGCGGCTCCTACAACAAAATTCCAGTTAATTCTGCGCTCTGATCATGTACGACTTCAACGCTTCTTGGTTCAGTGCATCCCAAATTTTCTGAAGATCTTTTGATGCATTTTTTAACGACAATGCGTTGTCTGAACATATGACTCGTGGCATAGCACTTCTTAATGTGAAACGTCAAAATGCAAGTAAGACGGCTTCCGCAAAGAGGCACGTTGCAAGCTCGAGGTGGACCGCTCGGGTGGAAGCGCACGTTAAGAGTACGAACGTATGATTTTCCGCACCCATCAAACTCTTTCTTTGCATACAAAGTCCCAGGGAAGTCAACTCCAGCTACCTCAAACGGCGAAGCCTCCTAATCCTGTCTGGGGTAGTGGAACTTGCTCTACGTCTGTGGGTTTCGCATTGAAACGTGAACAAATCACACAACTTTTCAATACGTTCCTTTTCAATTGACCACGTATAATCTAATACCGCTCTCGTATGTGTCTCATTGTGCTAGCTACTCCACCGTGCATGACTTTAGAATGTAGCGTCCATCACAATCTTCTTCACAAAGTTATGGACGTTCAGTAAAAAGATTGGATACTTCACATCCAGATTTTCAGTAGACAATTGAGCCGTCCTCCAAACATAAATATTCCGTTGTCATCAGAAAGGTGTGGAACTCTTCGAGCTTTGAAATAATGTTTATCGTGTTCTGCGGGCATAACATGGTGCCAAGTGTGAAACTCATCTTTTTGTACTTGCTTAATCCAATATTGTCCTGCGGGGTCCAATTCTGCTGTGACAAGCCCTCCTCGGAACTTTTCATTGTTTTTCTTAACGTTGTTTGCAAATCTAATAACCCAGGCAGTCATTCGAGAAACTTTTGGTAACCTCCGTAAATTCCAGCGTCAAGCAATGTCCGCGCCTCTCAATGGTTCCCCAACAATACGTGTGTCTCTTTCTTGATTTATAGTCGTGTGTCTTCCAACAGCGTACAATTCACGGGCCATTCTGGAGGCTCTTTACTTAGCCAGCAGGGTCCTTTCCACCTGAGAAGACTGTCTCTGAAGCTCCTGGACTGTCAATCCTCTTGTCAGGAGGTCAGCCGGATTCTCTTGACCGGGCCACGGCCTCAAATGGTCCGGTGACGTCCCCACTGGTATTTCAGTTGCCCTGTTTTTGACAAATGACTTCCATTTTTCTGGGCTTCTTCTCACCCAACTGAGGGCCACAGTCGAATCGGTCCACATGATGTAGTCAAGGTCCATGCCATAAGAGGAGTCTTTTATGTATTGTCAAAACTTCGATCCCATATTCGCTCTCATGAGCTCTAGCCCAGGCAGTGTTAACGTTCTTATCGGTGCGACCCTGGTTGTTACGACAACCAACCCAGAGGTTATATTGCCTTGCTCATCCTCAGTTCTTAGGTCTGCACACGATCCATATGCTTTTATACTTGCATCTGCGAAAATGTGCATCTGGATTTTGCTGGTTCCTCTCGGAATACCTTGCTTCACATGTTGTGGTACTTTCCACGAGAGCAGCTGCACAAGATCCGTCGTCCAACAAAGCCATTCGTTAATTAAGTCAGAAGGTAGTGCTTCATCACAGCTGATACCAGTATTCACACCCTCTGAAAGAGCAGCTTGGTTCTTTGGACGAATGGTGCAATGAGTCCAATAGGATAAAATACTCTCGACGCTGCTTTGAGGATGAACCGCTTGGTGTCCAGATTTGCAGTAATCGCATAATGCCGACATCGTTCTTGTCCCACACCATTCCAAATACCTTGCTGATTTGCGAAGGTGCGAGACTCTTTTCTTCTGGTATAATTTCCGACTCTTTCGTATCGAGTCGGAAAAACAGCCTTTTTTCAGCCAGCCGTTTGCTGCAAATACAATCTGGCGGGTTGTTTCTTATGGAATGGCAAAAGTAGCACTCCCCTAATGTGACATTGGTGGCACTATGAAAAGCGGAGAACGATTTGCCTGACTTTCTGCCCTATTTTCCTCGGTTTCTCAATATTTGGTGCCGAAACCAGAAAAATGATGTCAAGGGGCTGAGAAGCCTGTATGACGCATCCCACCTTAATATCCGATGTACAAACACTCTGACAGTACCTACATCAAGTTTCTCGGCCATGCTTTGTGACATTCTGGTCAGGACATTACCTTATGATATTACCTTATGAGACAGACACGTTAGCAACACAACTTTCAGCAACTCTTCAAGCCTAGGCCAGGAAGACGGTTCCACTTCTTCAACTTCAAGGTCAACAACTACTCCGTCGGTCACCTTCTGAGCTAAATGCAATGCTTCGCTTTTTCTCGGCTTTCTACTTCCACGCGCAAGAAGCGAAGCATTGCATTTAGCTCTGAACCTGACTCCGACGGAGTAGTTGTTGACCATGAAGTTGAAGTAGTGGATCCGTCTCCTGGTCTAGAGTTTAAGAGAAGAGTTGCTGAAAGTCGTGTTGCTAACTTGTCTGTGGTCTATGTCGTCCCCTCTTTTGGGATCATCCTTATTTTATGGAAACTTAAGTAATTTGTTCTCGGAAAACTGTGTCCTATGTAAAATTGTTTAATCAATGCGAAGGATAGCAATAAAATGCCTTTGATTTCAGGTTGAACGAGCTGTTCTCGGGAGCGATAGAAGAATGGAGGATGACCAGGCCTCCAGCCTTCTCTTCATCCTTTGGACCTACATCAAGTCTCTTCATACTCATGGCTACAATCCATCACCTCCTGAAGCTGGTATGCGGAAAACAGCCGTTGCTGGCAGAGAAACTCGGAACGTCATTCTATGTCGAATTTCACCTGTAGTTCTTGAATGTTAGCTGTCCATTTCTTTAGGGTAATTCCAGCCCTTTTCATAACGGTAATGAACTCGTGAAGTCTCGCAGCAGCCTCCATGCTTTCATCTCTGAGAAGGAGGTGCATCGACCATAGAATGAGGTTCTGAGTTTCTCTTCCGACATTGGCTGTTGTTTGCATACCAGCTTCAGGTGGTGATGAATTGTGGCCGTGAACATGAAGGAACTTGATGTAGACCCAAAGGGTACACTGGCCATCATCTATTCTTCTGTTGCGTTCTTGTTAAAAGGAAAACGTTGGCTCCATACGTTTTTGCTGCTTTCCTTTTGCTGCCATCCTATAAAGTCTTTCGTAAGCTGCGAGGTTAGTCACCAATCCTTTTTAACAATAGCTCGCTCAACCTAAAATCAAAGGCTTTTTTTTCTATCTTTCCCACTGATTAGACAATTTTACATAGGATGCAGGTTTTCGAGAAGAAATATCTTGTTTCCATAAAAATAAAACATGTTCTCAAAAGAGGGGGCGACCAGGCAAAAATAAAATGTTAAGGTAACTTGTGTAACGAATATTCAATGAAACTCAGTGAGTGGGTAAAAGACAAAAAGCGCAGCTCTTGAGGAGGAGGAGGGAAGGGTACTGAGGGAGGGTATACCCCTCCTTCTCTCCTCCTCCCCTCACGGGGGTCACGTGACCTCGGGGAGGGGGGTCACGTGACCTTACGGTTACGCCGACGGCGACGCCGACGCCGCTCAAGCCGGAAACGGGCGCCTAAGAGCTGCGCTCTAAAAGAAATAAACAAGCTTGATCATTCTGACAAAAACCGTGGAGTTGATATTGTGTTGAGCGCAAACTACCACGTCGCAGAACCACCTCGCTGAAATTGACGTGACGGTTCTTTGTGAGAATTTTTGGTGACGGTTTGCTCATGAAACATTGCTGACAAAACGCGTTCTGTGTTAAGGAAAGGAAGGCAACACATATAGCTCAAGCACAACGACGATATGTTGACACTTGAGCAGCTTTTATCGCACTTCTTTTTCCTGTTCAAATTTCTGCATAATTAAGGCTGACTAGTTTGCCTACCTTATTCCTTATGATCTGATCTCCCTCCAAACCGGTAGAATTTCTCGCAAGAATTAGGGTAATAAAACACAACGTACCGAATGAGAGCTTTCACGTAAGCCAAACCCTCATTGCTTTGGGCGTTAAGCACTTTTCCCATGATGGTTTCTGAAAAGTGGAAACACATATTGTATTTATATCTGGTCTATAAAGAATCTACACATTCAAACAGTTCAAACATGTTAACAAAATACATTCTCCTAGAACTAGACCAGATTGTAGTTTTGATTTTCAGTTAACACAAAGCCTTTCCGGGCAGAAAAACGCTCGGATAACTCGAAATGTAACCAGTCTGCTGGCAGTCAAGACTTTTGAGGGGACTTGTTTTTTTAGGTTGTACATGCGGGTGACACATTAGCACAGACAAGCGGTCTCAGGGTTGAAAGGACCGCTCAGACAAAGCCTTTCCATCCGGGGAAAAAGAGAAACCAACAATAGCAATTATTTATTTATTTATTTTCTTATTTTCAGTGACCCACCAACAGCTTAACGCCTCCTTAGTGGTGCACTTATCAATCTAGTCAATTAGTAGTAAAATGTTAAACAGGATAAAAGCGAAACGTTAGGAAAAAAACAATAGCCTCAACACACTTTCGAAATTTACGCTCTTCATAAAGAATATCAAGACTAGCATTCCCACAAATCTGTTCTAAATGGTTATAAGTCAGTTGTAGGCGTGTCATGGGTGCAGCATGGTAAAAGTCGGTGGGGTAAGACAAAGTATAAAGTCTACAAGACTTACGAGGAACGTGCAAGTAGATGTGACTGAGTAGCTCTGGGGAATCAATTATACCATTTACAATCTTATACAAATATGTCAGTTCACGAATTGTTCTCCTGTTGTGCAACGAGTCTAACTTCAGGAGTTCACAAATCCTCTCATAACTATAGAAATATATTCGGTTGAAAATAACGATCAAACAAA
Source organism: Ixodes ricinus (assembly GCA_037355805.1). NCBI lineage: Eukaryota > Metazoa > Arthropoda > Arachnida > Ixodida > Ixodidae > Ixodes > Ixodes ricinus. Next base: position 39,418 of record JAZHYW010016587.1, read on the forward strand.
ACACGAGCGAATCTACGTTGAACACTCTCAATTACATCTGAATTTGTCACTCCAATACAGTTCCAGACAACTGAGGCATATTCAACACGACTACGCATCAGCGAAGAAAACAAACGTAAAATACAAAGTGGTTTAGAAAAACCGCGTGTCACCCGTGTAATGACTCCCAGCATTCTAAAGGAAGCATTCGTAATTGTAGTCACGTGATGTTTGAAATTAAATTTGACGCTCGTCTAAAACCTGTATGTGTAAAACTGAGAAAAGTGCCGATATCATGTTCACACTTACTAGGGAGTTTTAGCCTATCGTTCCGATAACCCCGATAATGATACTCGATATTATATTATGCATGCGCAAAGGCGCCGGCGGAGTATCGGGCATGGATATCGTAGCAAACTGAACGATCTACTGAAACTTTCTAATGTGTCGAGCAGTGTATCGTAAAAGAAACAAATCAATCGCAGTCATTACCACAGACTATGTCCAGGGTGCAGAGTGTAACCTTCGGAACCACGTCAACCCCATTGTGGTCAAGTGATTTCTTTCCTAAAATGTCAGCAAGAACCATAGAGTGGCTGTTGATTGCAGCAGAAAAATCTTCCAAAATTCGGAAGTGAAACGCTGGTGTAAAAAGCCGCCTTCGCGACCTCCACTTGTCGCCAGTACTGTAAGAGAAAACAAACAAACAAATAGAACGTAACATGACTATTAACCACTCAAAAACTCTGAGAGTATATTGAATGGAGCGGTTTGGGATGCGAGGAAGGGTACATGTGGGACACTGGTGTTAGAAAGCTATGGAAGAGTTGCAACACTTGTACATTAACAAATGGGCTTCAATAGCTGTATGTTTTAACTCCAGAAGGCAGAAAATTATTGAACTATTGGGCACCTTAATTTAAATCATGAATCTCGAAAAAAAACGTAACATAAATAATGAAAATTGAAAATTTTAATACTCTTTACTCCAAAAAATATTGAACTGAATTTAGTTTTCAAAGTACGTTTTTATTGATACTTGTGACTAAAAGCTTGTCAATGAAAAAGGTGCACACATTTTATGATAAAAGTTTAGACAAAAATTAAGCTTACCACTGGGTCATAATAACCAGTAATTTTTGTGT
>JAZHYW010016588.1:0-40672 GCA_037355805.1 Ixodes ricinus
CAGACATCCAACCAGAAGACTATACATACAAGGTCCAAAAGCACTGCGTTCCAACCGTCACACACACATCGTCCTCGTCGTCTTTCACATCAGTCCCAGCTCGCGCAACAACACAGCAGTACAACGGTGCGCCCTTTTTAGTGGCAGCACCGATTACAATCAAATGCACGGCACGCGCGATCAATGCAGGAAAACAAAGCGCGTGGCGATACGACACCGCGAATATAAATCAAGCTCTGATACAACACTTCCCCCAAACAAGATTAAAACTTCTCGTACATAAGCCGATCCGGCTTGCGCGTCGCACGAGTGCTACGCCTAGGCACTACAGGTGACGATGTATCAACCGGTCCCGGTGATGAGGCCATTTGAGTATTGCGCGGCGACATTTGCTCTGCACTTACATCAACTACAGACTGTGTTCGATCAGGTTCGACATGACGCTCGTCTTGTGGCATGTCACTACCATGCGGCAATTCCATGTGACAATCGGACATTTCGGCTGAATCATCAGGCACCAGAAACGAACGTCGCAGATGATCTGCATGTACGAACCGTATCCGTCTGTCTACAAAGACTAAGTACGTCATGGCCGATTTCACTTCCGTGATTTTTCCTGGCAGCCATTTCACAAGTTCACCACGCACAGTACGTACGAGTACGCGATCACCTACGGAAAATACTCTCGCTGTGCCTCGGCGCTTGTTCGCGCTACACACCTCCCTCTCAGACTTTGCTTTTATTACTGCCTCCATGTTTGGCTTTATCAAAGACAGCCTTGTACGAAGTTTACGTTTCAAGAACAGTTCGGCAGGAGTCTTCCCCGTGAAGGTGTGGGGCGTCGTTCTGTACGCGAACAGAAAGTTGTCAACCCTGTGCTGAAGGGACCTCGGGCTTTTGTTTCGTTCATCCTCTAATAACTGCTTCAGCAGCGACAGCTTTACCGTTTGAACTGCGCGTTCCGCTGAGCCGTTCGATTGGGGATGGTACGGAGGGGTCAGTGTATGCTTTACTCCGTTTGCCGACAAGAAATCCTCGAACTCTTTCGCTCGGAACTGTGGTCCGTTATCTGAAACAACCTCAGTTGGAATGCCATGGCGTGCAAACAATGACCGGACTGTTTCGACAGTTTTCAGTGCAGTCGTCGATGTCATTATTATTACCTCTAGCCATTTAGAGTACGAGTCGACAGCAACTAGAAACATCTTGCCTTCCTTTTCAGCGAAGTCAAGATGCACCCTTTCCCAACTGTTTGTGCACCACTTCCAAGGTGTCAGGGGTGTGGCCTGTTCAGCAGATCTTACGCTTTGACAAATTTCACACTGTTTCACAGTCTGCTCAAGGCGACTGTCGATCTTAGGCCACCACACCATTGACCTTGCAAGTGCCTTCATTTTGGTTATGCCAATATGCTGTTCATGCAACAATGACACTACTTCATTTTCGAGAGATTTCGGAATCACCACTCGGTTAGCCCAAACAAGGCAACCGTCATCCACCGAAAGTTCAAATCGCCTTACGAAGAAAGGCTGGTATTTATCGTCTACAGCCTGAGGCCAGCCACGCCATGTCATCTCGCGTACCACGCTCAGGACCGGGTCTTTCGTTGTTTCTCGCTCAATATCTTTTGCAGTTATCGGCAGTTCTTTGACAGGCGAAAAGTAAAAATTTCCTCTGCCTCGTCCATTGTATCTGACAGTGGTAGGCGCGACAAGCCATCGGCGTTGCTGATCTTTTTCCTGCTTTGTACAGAATACGAAACCGATAATTCGCTAGAAACAGGACCCATCGATGCACTCGAGCTGCAGCTACCGCACTTGTGTGATGTTTGACATCGAAGATCACCGTGAGTGGCTGGTGATCTGTGATCACGTTGAAGTCGCGGCCATAGAGGTACTTATGGAATTTCTTAATTCCAAATACAATGGCTAGAGCTTCTTTTTCAATGTGCGCATAGTTACGCTCGGCAGGGGTCAAGGATCGTGACGCGAACGCAATTGGTCGTTCTACTCCGTCTACGATGTGCGACAGTACTGCACCCAAGCCGTAACCTGATGCATCACACGTCAACTGAATTGGCTTCGTTACGTCATACAGTTCTAAGACTGAGTCTTGGCTTAACAACTGTTTACATCGCTCGAAGCTTTCGTCACATTGACTTGACCACTTCCATATGTTTCCCTTACGCAGCAACTGGTGCAGGGGTTCTAGCACATTTGCTAGGCTAGGCAAAAATTTGGCATAAAAATTTACCATGCCCAAAAATGCCTTTAGTTGTGTCACGTTGTTGGGTTTAGGCGCTTCTCGAATCGCCTTCACCTTGTCTGGTGTGGGATGTAGGCCATGCCTGTCTAGTTCGTGTCCCAGGTACTGGACTTTTTCCTGCAAGAACTTGCATTTCGCCACATTTACGCGGATACCGTGCTCACCCAACGTCTGAAGCACTTGTTCGGTTCGGCGGTAGCACTCTGCTGAGTCTTTGCCAGCGATCAGCACGTCGTCTAAGTAACAAGCTGTGCCAGGAATGTTTTGCAAAACCTGGTCCATTACAGCCTGAAACATAGCGGGTGCGCTTGCTACGCCATACGGTAATCGCCGGAACCTAAACAGTCCCATGTGCGTATTAATCGTGAGCAACTCTTGTGCCCGCTCGTCCAGTTCAAGCTGCAGATAGGCCTTTGACAGGTCTAAGACGGTGAACACGGTTCCTCCCACCAGGGACGCGAAGATGTCCTCTGGAAGTGGCAGTGGATAGTGGTCCACTTCAATTGCCTGATTTACAGTGACTCTGTAATCCCCACATAGCCTTAGCTCTTTGCTGTTTTTCTTGGGCACGATAACTAGTGGCGTAGCCCAAGCACTATGCCTGACCCGATGCGTGACACCAGCTTTTTCCAAATCCGTTAGTTCTTTTTCCACTTGCTCGCGCAAGGCATATGGTACGGGTCTCGCCTTACAAAAGACTGGATTCGCATTCTCTTTCGTTACAATGCTTCCTGTGAATCCTTTGATGGCACCGTAACCTGGCTCAAACACATCGCGGTACTGCTCTTTTAGTCGTTTTTCTGCATCCGCAGTTTCCATCTGCCCGACTTCTTGCACGTTCAGCACAACTTCGTGTTGTAACCGTTGAACGGCGTCATGCAGATTTATCTTGATTTTTGAAAGCCAGTCACGACCCAGGAGAGTCGGCATGCGTGCTCCTTTTTCATGTTTTGCAATCAGCAGGGGCAGGTGGTAACTTTGGTCACCGTAGCGTACCTCAACCTGAGCTACACCCTTTACGCCAATAGAGGTACCATTGTACACTCCGAGATTAACGTCCTCATTACGGTACGTTAATTTAGGGAAGTTCTCGCCGAAGTCTTTCTCTGACATAATCGTCACAGCCGCTCCTGTGTCTAATTCCATAGGAATTTCCTTGCCGTTTACCTTTACTTTTACGATTATGGGGGCGGACCTCCATCTTTGTTCGCACGACAAATAGTTAGCAAATCTTTTTCAGATAGGTTTTCGTGAACCTGGTGTACGACCTTTGTCTTACACATTTTCGCGACATGACCTGGTTTCGAACACTTGTAACAGTTGCTTTTCAAGAAAGGACAACTCACTGGTGCATGCTGTCCACCGCATCTGTGACACGCACGAACAGTCTCTGTTTCCCGCTTCTTTGCTTGTCCCTTTTTCCAGGCTGTCCGCTCGCTGCCTGAGGTTCTTGGCTTTGTCGTGTGCTGTTTGGCTGACTTGGATGCTTCTCGCTGCCAGTTAACGTCCACGGCACTTGCGGTGGCAGCGTTAGATAGCATTTCTCGCGTGTCCTTCTGCGCTGCTTCCATGGCAGTGGCTATGTTGCAGACACGCTCCCAGGTGACCTCGTTGTCAGGCAGGGCAAGAAGACGACATCGAATCGAGTCCGTCCGGAGGCCAGCAATCAGTCGATCACGGAGAGCTTCTTCCAAGAAACTTCCAAACGAGCACGTCATGGCGAGTCTCTTTAGCTCGACAATAAACTGTGCGATGCTTTCGCTCGACTCCTGGTTTCGTCGATAGAAGCGATAGCGTTCAGTGACGATCGAACGTTTTGGCGCGTAATGCTGTTGTAGCACCGCCACAGCCTCTTCATACTTGACTTGGGTTGGCGTCTTCGGCAGTAGCAGATTGCGCAGCGTTACGTAGGCCTTTTCCCCTAAGACTGTTAAGAAGACTTGCAACTTCTTGCTTGCGTCGATTCCATTTGCGTTTACAAACAGCTCGAACCGTTCGATGTAGACATCGATGTTGCCGGCGTCGGGGCAGAACTCTGGCAGCTTTCCTAAGGTGGTAGTCATGGTCGGTGTCTTGAGTTTATCCTCATCGCTCGTCGCCATTTGTTGTAATTAAGAAACTCCGTTTGAGTCAACCATTTACTCACTCAGACATCCAACCAGAAGACTATACATACAAGGTCCAAAAGCACTGCGTTCCAACCGTCACACACACATCGTCCTCGTCGTCTTTCACATCAGTCCCAGCTCGCGCAACAACACAGCAGTACAACGGTGCGCCCTTTTTAGTGGCAGCACCGATTACAATCAAATGCACGGCACGCGCGATCAATGCAGGAAAACAAAGCGCGTGGCGATACGACACCGCGAATATAAATCAAGCTCTGATACAACAGTGATGCTTGTCAATTTAAATATTTTTGTATAATTGCTTTTTATACTCACACTGGTCCGGCACACCATTGACTGCTGTAAAAGATGGAAGACGTTTACAATTTTTTGTAATCCAGAATCAGAGCGTAGGTCTTAAGGAGGAGGAGGGGATGGGACGAAGGGAAGTGTATGTCCCTCCTCCCCTCCGTACCCTCCCCTCCTTCTCTCCTACTCCTCCCATTTAGTGGGAAATTTTTGCTAAATTTCCCACTACATTTAGCTGAAATTTCCCTGCTAAATTTAGCTAAAGCCTGTTTACACACTTGCGACCTCTTAGGACCGGAGAGGCGAACAACCGGTTTTAAAGACTTTCCTGGTGGCTTACGACCGTCTCCGCAGCAACGCAGCCAGTTGTAAGCGGTCACATAAAGCTCAAAAACCGGTCTTGTCTCAAATGGCCGTAGCCAAACGCAAGTGTGTAAACGGGCCTGAACATCAGCAAAAGGTTAAAAACGCTAAATTTTATCCGCGCCTTCCGTGAGTACCGCTCGTTCTCCATTTTCGAGAAGAGGTGCCTCACGATTGTCAACAATATAGGGGTTCTGCAATGTACCTCTTGATCGCCAGTGCTTTTCAATCTTCAAATAGCCGGCCTGCTGGAGTAAATCCCCGAGTTTTGGGGATTCGCAATATACGCCAGTTATATTACCAGCTAAACAAAGGCCATCATCGCCTGAAACAGAAACCAATCTTGCGAAGAGCACATGCCATCTTTCAAGAATCTTCAAATAAAAACCGGACTGTAGCTCTTAATAAAAAGACAACCTGTGTGGCCATCTCAGACAAGAGAGGGAGGTGCCAGAAACTCAGCAGCAAGATCAGACTCGATGTCACCGGAACACAGATGAAGCATCAAAATTATGGGCATCTAAATTGCCGAAGATGGGAACGCAGGTATTAGATACAAATAAGTCCAAAAGCCTGCGGGGCAATAGTGGAGTCCCTCATGACCACGTTCAATGCACTTCTTGTCCCCATAGAAGACCTACAGAATGAATTACTTCAAATTAACCAAAGCGCAAATAAACGACCCAGAAACACTGAACGCTGAGGCCATGATGGTCATCAGTGTACTACCGATGTGTATGATGGTGCGAGAGCATTACCAACTCCTATGTTCACCACGATGAAGAAAACTTCCTCTGAGAACAAAGCGATTCAGTTCATCTGACAGCAAAAACGAACATCACGAAGAGAGATCCATTTGTGCTCGGGTACGAGAAAACGAGTACCGTGTCATGGGGGATCCTACTCTGCCGTAGGAAGATGATAGCATAGTGGAGTTATATTCACACCACAAAAGCAAGGCGCCAACCAGAAAAACAGAAGAAAGCCAACTTTTGACAAACATAATAAAAAAGTTTTTAAACTTCACGAAAGCGTGAGTGCCACTGCATACAACACGTATGTTGCACCATGACCTACTGTAATCCTGAGCTGACCATAGAATGGCTCCCTATAGGAGACGCTGTCGCCGATGAAGTACCTCGCTTTGCCATTGGGGGTGCTCGCCAAAGGCTTTTCTGCGACCCAAACGCGGCTCACACCCTGTCTAGTGCCAATCCACACGGCGCGCGACTTATGATTTTTTTTTGTCGGGAACGTTTACCGTGACGTTGCGCGCCACCAGGCTACAGTAGAAGTAGCACGTAGCAGCGTGCGTTGCCCTCACGTTTGCTTTGATCGAAAGAGCGTATTTCTCAATCACGGAAGCGCAAGGACAGTTTTTAGCTCTGTCTGTTCTCGTGCCATCATCGAAATAAGTCGCGTTCTCGGATCACGCATGAACAGCCTCTGTGCTGCCAGCCAACGCCTCTAGTGACAATTCGAATCTGCTAAGCGCCCGCTAGTTGGCGAGGCTGACGAGTGTGATGAGGTGCCGCGAGGGAGCAGGTCAGGATCAGCGAAGGTTACCGCGTCTTGTGTGCCTTCGATTGATATGCGTATACACTACAAAGCAAAAAAGCCTTTCCGCTGCCCCGCGAAGTTAAAGCGTGACAAAAAGCTGCGGCCGCGGCCATCTACTATAGGCGCGCGCTGGTACACTTTTCTGTTTTGCAGGTCAGGATTATAGTAGGCCGTGTGTTTCACAGTGTGAGGAACACACATTCATAGAGTACTACAGCGCGAACAACCAAGAGACATCCTCCGAGTCACTCGGTAACGACACCGCCGTCAGGAAGGCCAACTGAAGGTCATTTAATATCCATGAAGGGCTATTCCTGCAAAATCCTTGCCAAACATGTGCTTACACGGACGCGAAAAGAAGCAATCGGGAAATGTGACAAGCGCGGCAGCTGAAGCGACACGGTCTAAATAATAAAGAGGACGACGTCCAAGCAGATACGAGCAGAGGGTCGCATAGTCAACATAAGATGGATACCGGAACACCAAGGCTCCATGGAAACGGGGAGGCGCACGGACCCGCACGCAAGCAGTTACACGCCCCAACTTGTCCCGTCGTCCCCAAAGGAACGCTGGGAAGTATCGATCCTGCGGAAATGAAAGCCCAAGGGCGCTAGAAAAGAAAGCGACGTCTTGCTGAGCACCGAAAACGAGACAAGCACCGGCTTCCGTCTAAGCATTAACAACCATGGGCGGGGGTTAAAATGCTTCGACGCACCCGCTTCCGTCGAAGCGTCACGCGGGGGCGGGGGATAGTGACCCCTGACACATCTCTGTACCGTTATGTCTTAAATAAGGGTATAAACAAACAACAATAGATATGAGAAGGAGTATCTGACAAGTCTTAGTACCGACAACGCTCATGACGCCGGCACGAAGAAGCATCTTCAATAAAAAGAAAAATGAATGAAAGGATACAAATAGCACTGACCAGGCAATGTCTGCCATGTTTTCTCGAATATTAAACACGACTTTTGATACTTATCATCCGGGGGCGAGGGTTAGTGACCAAACAAACCTTAATTATGGACCCGGCGTTTCGAAACACACTCGGCATCTTCCTTTGCAGTTTTTTTTTTTGTCATCAACGGTTATTGTTGCAATCACTCTTGATATAAAGCCAAATAAATCTGGAAACATTCGGTCACTAATTAGAAACTCTAAAGGCCCGTTCACACTGTGTCATTTCTTACATTAAGTTACGTTACGAACTTTTACGAAAGCTTACGTTACGGCCACTTGCGATCTGCGCGTTCCCACTGTACCCTGCCGTCCATAAGAAAGAACCAATACGAACCTTCTGGTATTGATTACGGTAAGCCAATAGCGTATCATCCAACATCGCCGCCGTTCGCGGTGCCCGCTGGCACACCACTGGCCCTGCTTCGATTGCAAAAAATGCGATTGCGCTTTTGAAGAAGGGCTCACAGGTTCACAACATGACTGAAAGGGGACATACTCACGTTTTTTAGCTGCGGCTTGTACATGTGCGATTTTAAAGGCTTGTGATGAACGAAAATCTCAGAAGATATCAAAGTGGTGGCACGCGGCCGAGTACTTCTGTAGTCTTTTGGATGTACAGAGGCGGAGCCGCTAGGTTAAGAAGCGATAACCTCACGCTTTGCATTGATTTTTGTTCCTATGTCCGATTTTATGACGTCTTTAGGTCATCACTATAGTTCTCACGTGGCCACGTTGCAACCTAATAACTCCGTCTCTGAACATCACACTCTTCAGAGATATTCAGCCTCCAGGTGCACTTCGTTGAAACATAAACTAAGTAGATACCTAGTTGGTAAAGTAGTTATTTACAACTATGTCATAAACCGATCCTACCAACCGCTTGGCGCATGCGTGACGCCGCCATAGTTGAACTTCTCAAGAGTCAGCGGCAGTGCACGAGATGGCTCGTGATCGACACGCCGAAGCCCACAGCGGCGTTGACCCTCGTGCAGAAAGACTACAGTTCACAAATGCATCGCGCCAGCGGCGGCGTAGCAAAACGTTTGTACAATTCATGTACAGAAGGAGGGGTGTATTCAATTCCCTGTCATGTGGCAAGCAGCATATATGGAAAACCGGCAAATGTCTCAACGACCGATTGCGTGAACATTAATACACCATCCACAAAGTAATTTCCGGACACCTGGGGTTGCTCGGCGGATATGACCAACTGCACTGTCATGAACAGGAGTGACAACCAGCTATCAAGGCAAATTATTGAAGCTCAGAAGATAGCTAGGTTAGAACAAGCTCGTGTCAGCACCCCTCTCTAGCGTTATCACAGAAAGAAATGGACTATCTTGCGACAAAATGAAAGGAACGACGTTTTTTTTTTTAAGCGTAGTATTTCTTATTATTATTTTTATGTTTTTCTTTTGTTTGTACTTTCTGCGACGAATGTGTCCATCCAGGAACCGCAGGAAAAGGTACAGCTCCCAAGTTGGTTGGCGTATTTCATCCCTCCCAGCGCGGCTACGTCCATGACTCGTTCTTGACACCTTCACATACTTCTCTCGGGTCTTTTGCCATGTCTTCCAGAAGTGCTCTGGGTCCATATCTGGAACATAATGCTAGATTATAAGCATGTATAATAGTGCGAAATTTCAGCACGTGAGATGGTGTGCTAGGAGGAAACGGCAAAAAGTCTACAGTCTTCAAATGACCGAGAATAGCATTCTTCAACCCAGGTACATTTCACTTACTCTGTCACGTTTGAATAGCGCTCAAATGCTTACAATCTTATTTAATGGACGTGCTAAAAAATACCGTCATACACCTTGGTTGACCATAGGTACTTGTATGCCTCACCTACGCTTGTGTCCCGTACACATTCGACGAGTTTTAGCTACGGGTGGGGGCCATGCGAGTTTGCGTCGTGCGCTTGGAGCGGCAACACGCCGCAGATGCTGGCACGTGCAGCGCGTGTCACTACACACCCAGTATGCTCTTGATGTTCGAATTATTTACCAAAACTTCATCTGGGTTTCCTACCTTTGGCTCCGGCTGCTTCTGCGTCCTGCCGATCGAGTCAACACAATATACTAGGATTGTTTTGGCTTTGATCGAGCCAGATGAAGGCTTCCCAGGTTATAAATACGGATAGTAGTGGAGGAACAAGGAGGCTTCAATACAGTTGATAGACCAGCGGTTTAACGCGTATTTTTATATTTGTTCAGCTGTTACCATCCAAAGATATGAACGGACTAGCTCAGCTCTAACCCGTCGTAATTTGCTAAAATTTGCGAGACGTAGCCATGTCAACAATTACTGCGTTTTTCTAGGCTTAGGAACAACCAGATTCAGAAGACGATCTAAAAATGAGGTGAGATCACCGCTCATGCTTTGTGATTTAAGCGAGGAAAGGCAAAGCGAAAGCATGCTGCAGCGTTCGTTGCCACTGAACGTGACTAATAGTGCAGCGCTATGACAAATTTCCTCTGAAGCGAGCGATAGGCGCGCCAAGTTTGCCGACGCAACCGAACACAAGCCGTTAGGTGCCCCACGTTATTTCTCGAATATTGGGTTAGGGGCGACCGTCAACCCGAAACCCAAAGCGCGGTAAGGGTTTGAGGCATGCGCAGTAGTGAGCCCCTATTTGTTAGGGGGTCCCAAGCCTTGGGGGCCTCTATTCTAAAACACTCTATTTTCAGTCATGCAAAAGAGTAGAAGGAAATGCGGTATAACCTACTCAAGTGCGGCCGCGATCGCTTTCCAGGCGTTCGTTTTTATGACGTGATCCCTACAAGCATGCGTCCGGGTGTTCCACAACCAGGCATACCCTGCTACCTTGGAATTTAAGACTGCCACCGTCGCCGGCGTCGACGGAACCTTTGGGTCGGTCGCCATTTTGGAGAGCAGCGCCGGGCCGCCGGGCTCCCGAACGTAGCGTGCATGCCGAGAAGCTTGACTTTCGCGAGTCCCGATTGGTTGAGCGTAAGCGGTCGTAAGAATTTTGAAGAAACGTTGAGAAAACCGACCAACCGACTTTTCTTTTTAAATTATCAGTTTAAAAGACGCATGGGAAAAAAATGTGGCAGCGATTGGGTTAACGTGTCGTTGCGTGTGTGTCGTGTGTAAGTCATCTCTATTCTGATTCCTTGTCTGCGTTAAATGTATGGTAAGTGTGCAGATGTGACATGTAAGCAGCGTGGAAATAAAATCTGTTTCAGCATATTTTCTTTTTTATGAGCCCATTTTCAATTTGACGTTGACTAGCGCCACCTGGGTGCGAGAGTATGAAAGCGACATTTGGTGCAGCGCGTCGTTAATTGAGAGTTTTATTAAACCGTTTTACATCTCTAATCGGTACTAATTAGATCGATACGATGACCAAAAGACTTGTGCAAACCCGCATCCTCGCCTCAATCACACAAATGCAGTTCCGCTTGCCGAAACATGACGATGAAGCTAGAAATATGACCGATAGAAGCCGTCGTTGCGTACTTGAGAAGCGACGCTTAAATATTTGGTCAAGAAAGATCACAAGAAACAAATATAAAAGAAAAGCAAAATGGTCGTAGGGCTATACAGTGAAAGTTGTTTATCTTCCTGAGACCCGAAAAATATTGGGCACAAAAATATTTGTTTAGCGGTGTAATTTGGTGTCTCTAAGATCTGGAGGAGAGCTAAAATATTAACTTGGCTCTGTCGGTTTATTATACTGGTTGTTATAGCACGTACAGTATACTGTACATTGTGTTTCAGTGAAGAAAATGTAACTGAAGGCAGCCTTTTTGCGTGCAATCCCTATTGAAAATTCCATCAAGATACGTAATTTGGGACACTGACTGCCAGTCAGCAGCCCTGGTGGAACGTGCCCTGATGGTCCATCAGATGACGTCTGACTGCCAGTCAGCAGCCCTGGTGGAACGTGCCCTGATGGTCCATCAGATGACGTCTGACTGCCACTGATGGAATGTCCCAAATTACGTATGTGGTGGTCTTTGATGGAATGTACCTTCCAAATTTGCGTTTTTCAGGTAAAAGGGACCCGTGCGAAAATGTCAGATACAGGCCGGAATGAAAAATGCCGGTTCCGCCTAGACCCAAAATTGGGGCACCAGTTCGTATCCACCCTGAAACCGCGCATTTCCAGCCCCAATTTTAGACCCAGGCGGTGCACCGCCGGAATTTCCGCTGCGCTCACCACTGCACTCTACAAAGAATTTGGTGCTATGCCCTTAGCCGTTACAACCGAGAGATCGTCGCGATTTCAGACCCAGGCGGACTGGGTCTGAAATTGCGACGATCTCTCGGTTGTAACGGCTAAGGGCATAGCACGAAATACTTTTGTAGAGTCCAGTGGTGAGCGCAGCGGTAATTCCGGCGGCGCACGCGGTCGTCCAGGCGTCGTCGCGTCGTCACCAAACACGGTGCACGGAACACACACACAGCACGCACAAGCACAGTATCCAGTGTTGAGTGCATCGGGAAGTTCCGGCGGGCAAGCGGTATCCGAGTTGTCCAAGTATTGTCACCAAGCACACCAGCGCATCCAGATGCCGAGCCAAACTGCAATGGGTCGGCAGCTTCGCACTATATAAAGATTCAAAGCCGAGGTCAGTGGGTATCCATCCAGGGCAACGATAGGCGCGTCAGTATCCGTGCGCCCGCAGCGCGAACGTCGCCGCCGGGCGAGCGCCGGCCGGCAGACCGACGCGAGCGCAGGACCTAAACTCTCGATGCGCTGCCGCCCACTGCAACAGACAACGCAAGGCGCGTGTCGTCACCAAACACGGTGCACGGAACACACACACAGCACGCACAAGCACAGTATCCAGTGTTGAGTGCATCGGGAAGTTCCGGCGGCCAAGCGGTATCCGAGTTGTCCAAGTATTGTCACCAAGCACACCAGCGCATCCAGATGCCGAGCCAAACTGCAATGGGTCGGCAGCCTTTCGGACTCGGGGTCCGGTCGCGATCGGCGAGGTCTGGCGCGGTGAAGCGCGGAGGCGTCCTCAAAGCGTGCGCACACGTCGCCTCTGGTCCAGAGTGACCCGGCGGCCCGGCCTGGAGCACTAAACGCTTGGGTTCTGATGTTTCTTCCGTCTCGTAACTTCTTCCACAGCACCGAAGACAGCGGGCACGATCTTTACGTTCACTGAACGCGTCGAAATGCCTCCACGTGCGACGAACCGGAAAACGTGGTGCGGCTGGTGCCGGAACTGCCGGAACTGCATAACTTCGAGCTTTGACACGGCGTGGCGCCACCTTCTAGTCCGCATTCATGCAAACGTTGCCGCGTCGGCTTCGTTCGAAGAACGAGTGGAGTCGATGCGCTGAAGTCGCTTTCATGTAAACGAGGCTATAGTCGGAACTCACGACAGACTGGGTCTTGTCGAGGAGAAATTCTACTAAAACATAAGACATTGTAGAGCCCGGGCTGGATCGACAGGGTGGCACAAGCGCGCAAACAAAACGAGTTGAGAGCGATCGTTCATGGAAGCTCGGCGAAGCTTCTATGGGCGAAGCGAAAGTGGCGAAAGTAGAAAGTGGCGCGTTTGGCGTGCTCGGCATGTTCGGCGTTTCGGCGGGCTTCTGATCAGGTTTGTCGGGTGCCCTGCTTGTCATATCTCTAACATCAGCGGTTTTATGGGCTCACGTTCCGAAATCGTTTTCTCGTGCATAGATTATTTTTCGTATTCATAGATTTGACGAAATAGTGGTATCCGAACGAACTTTACGTTCTTTGACCGTACGTCTGTCTGCACGTCAAAGCTTTTTGACGTACAGTCAGAGACAATCGATGTACAGTCAGAATCGCCACCAAGAAATCTTGACGGCATTTCGCGGCGGCCGACTGCCACCAGGAAACCATCAGAAAGCCGACAAGCGGAGTCTGACTGGAGTTTGACTGTCGGTCAGAGTAACTTGTTGGCCAATCAGACGTGCTTGACGTACAATCAGGCACAGACAGGTGTCCACTAGAAAACATCGACTGCCAGACAGCGTTACATTGATGGATTTTTCCTTCGGGATTGTATTCAACAAAAAAAAACGTGGAATGTTTGCACTAACCTGTAAGCTATGGAAACTACTTTTCCTAGGCTAGATTGGGACCACGTTGAACTTCAGAAAGAACTTTTACCGCAATTAGATTTCAGAAAAACAGTTTATTTGAGCGACCAAACACAAAAACGAATTGCACGTTGTGCAGCGAATTCTGCAACGAGCATTGCAGCCGTGGGTTCCTTCAATATGGTTACTGTTTTGGATCAACATCCGCTGCTTCGGGAATGTGGTCTGCGTTATTCACGCGAAGCTCGGTTCGAGGAAGGGGGACTGTCTTTTCTTTTGTTGATACAACAGGTGACCTCTCATGAGAACTTCCCTTATTAAAATAATGTCTGTTGTTGCAAGCGTCTTCCAGCAGTCGCTTCCCGATTTGGAGTTTGACATCGAAACCAGTGGCGTCACAAGGGGCGGGGGGGGCGGACCGCCCCGGGTGCAGCGCTCAGGGGGTGTCACGGCGGGCCACGAGGGGGGGGGGGAGTCGCGGCGGGCCGCGCGAGAGCGGAGGGGGTGGGGGGGGGTGTCGCAGCGGGCTGCCGCCCCGGGTGTCGCTGACCCTCGTGACGCCACTGATCGAAACACTGATGGAAATCTTTCTTGAGGGTCTCAATTTGGGTACGCTCTTCACAATACTGAAACTACGAGTTTACTTTGGCGACGTCGACGAAATGAAACATGAATCTCATGGTCCACATCTTGCTTCGAGCCCTCAGAAGGCGGTAGCTCAGAAGGCGATAGCATTGGTCCACTCCAACCATGTTTTCCTTGTGATGACCAAAGCTGCCGAGGGACATTAATGTAAGCCTTATCGGTCTTCGACCAGCGCTTGCAACATTCAATGGGCTCCACGGGATCCACCGTGGACAGTAAAACTACCCACTTCTTGTCAAGCCACTTCACAAGTGAAAGGAAATCATCTCTGGCAAACTCAACATGAATGCCACTTTCTGTGTCAGACATCTGTTTGTCCGAAGGCAATTTCCGTTTTACCTCTGCAGGAATTCTCTCCAGCATGTAGCACCAAAACCCTGTGAGTGAGCTCATCTAGTAACAATGAGCTGGTGAAAAAGCGATCAAAGTAAAGAACATGGCCAGGTTCCACTCCTTCAAGAAGTTTCAGTGCAGCTTGAGCGCCAACGCCTCAATTTGGCTGGGAGTCGTTGTCCTAAAACGTTGTCCTCCTTGGTACGCGTACACGTAAAATTGTAGCACCTTTCCGGAAGGGCATGCGAGGATGAACAGCTTGATCCCAACCGGATTCAGTTTTCTAGGCAGATTCTGACGGATCTCAACTTTTACGCTGAAGGTCACCATTTGCTCATTCAGACTCAATGCACTTGTTTTGCTGAATGTCAATTACAGGTCTAGCCTTCCAAAGTGTGTCCTCGTTTTTCCTCTTTACTGACAGAGAGCGCGTCAACAAACCTCAGCCGTGAGCGAAGAAAAAGAAAAACGATATCTGTACATATCGTCGCAGATGCAAGAACTTTGGTCTCGGCGCTCGAATACATACTTCAGACACGCCATAACAATGCGCACATTTAAGAATTTCTTCATTTTCTCAGGCGCGGCAATTGCAGAATCGAAGCCTCCGCTGTCTTGCACAGCTCTTAGATTTAGTGTAAAACGCGGGCTTTTCAAAAGAGTCCTCACTAAAATAGTGCGTGAAGTGAAAAATGGGAATTAAAGGGAAAGCTGTGTCGTCTTTTTCGTCCTCTTGTGCGTTTATTTCGTTTGAAGTCAATAAAATATGGGAGTACATCCATCATGGGTGTCAAGAAGAGTGTCGTCTTCTTGGAGGGTCGTCCAGGTAGTATGAAAGCTAAAGAGGAATTAAAAACTATATAAAATTCTATGAAACTTTCATTGCATTTTTTCTTTTCGTTAAATGTTTCTTTGCCTGCCTTTTTTTTCATCTAGCCTCCTGATGACGCCTCGATGTTCTTAGCGCCTCTCTTGTGGGCTCAACATCGGGTTCTTCTGAGCCACAGGAGATTGATTTACTGGTTTCTTGTACAGTTGTACCGTTAGGACCCGTGTAATCTTCATCACTGTCTGACGAGTCCTCGGTATCAGACGAGTGAGAAAGCAGATCAATCATTTCATCCTGACTTAGAGGAGAACAAAACATTTCCCGCTGAAATATAGATGTCAGTACAGTTGAACTTTTTCCACAGACAGTTTTTCCGACGCAGTGGGGAAAAATGCAATTTGCTTGTTTCCACAAAATATCGCACATAACTTATGAAAATAGGCCTCGCGAATAGCCAGGCTGTACATTGAAATATCAACACTTTTGAAAGGTTCCTGTCGGATTGAAAATTTTAAAACCGTCTCCACAGTGGAATAGACATCTTGTTTAACTCTGCACAACATCAAATATAATATCAAACAAAATAAAATTAGCGATAAAAAGTTACTTAAAAGGCGTGCCTGGCGAAAATCCCGTGCATTGGTTTACCGACATTTTTTTTTCTTTCGAAACGGCGAACAGTTTGCACTATTTTATGGACGGAGCGGAGAGCTCAAGTGTACATTTGGATGTACCAATACCACCGACAAGATAAGGCCTGCTCGTTTCCTCCTCTGAACGTCATCACTAATAGATCCCCTCAGCGCCCCCTAGGTAGCACGGGTGAGCATTATCGTATGCTACATCGTGTGCGACATCGTCGGCTACATCGACGACTTCAGTGGTCCTGCCGGGTCATGCTCGGAACGAGCTCACATTAATAGACTGCTAAGACCGTGCTAAGACCGGCAATCTTGATGGGATCGCACGATGGGACGCAGAGTGCCTGAGGCTGGTAACACATTGTTTATAAAAAAAAAGAAAATGAACAAATGAGTTGCTGCAGTCCAATTGTATACTCTGTTTCATACTAAGCGTGCAACGCTGTCAAAGCTACTGGCGCGATCGCGTGGTTTCGTCTATGGTTTGTTTGTGCGAGAACTCATGCAAATGATCAACGAGATCAAGCACCACGCTCGCACCAGCAGCTTTGACAGCGTTGCACGCTAAGCATGAAACAGAGTAGTGAACAAGCATGCCCTCAAAGCCGGAAGCGGAGCACATTTGCTTATGAATACCATCCCACTGCCTGTCCGGTCTCTTTGCAGCCAGCAAGCCAACCACTGCCTGCCTCTACAAACGACCTTTTTAACCCTTTATTGGTCACAGATGTTTCCATGATGAGAAAAAATTTATTAGACAACGTTTTGTGGTTAAAATGGCGCAATCATGCAGATGACAAATAATGTCTAGCAAGAGTCACAACATTTGTCCAGTTCCAGATCTGTATCCCAGTGGATACATTGCCTCTTGCTGGTAACCCTTACAGCCCACGAGTGTGGAAGCTCCAGAAACAGTTCCTTCGTTCCGTGAAGCACAGGAGCATGTCACATTCTCGTGCACTTTACACGTGTTTGCCCGGGGAACAATACCGGTACCTGCCTTTTGTGCCGAAAGAAGGCCAGTGTCTAATAGTGTCATATCTCACGTCGTCAGCTGGCCTTGAAGCCTTTGCTGCTTGCGGATCTTTTTTGTGGAACCTCATCAAAAGATGGTCTACCTCTTTTTCCTTTCCCTCGCATTTAGAAGGGATTCACCGGCAGCCACTCGAAAGTCCTTCAGTGCAAGTGCTGGTTGATTCAGAAGAATGCGACAGTCACGGCGATAGAGCAACCAGGCATTGTTTATAGATATATCAAGCAACTGTGCAAAGCAACTTCAAACAGTATCTCTTTGATTTCAAAGGTGTTCTGTA
Source organism: Ixodes ricinus (assembly GCA_037355805.1). Classification (NCBI taxonomy): domain Eukaryota; kingdom Metazoa; phylum Arthropoda; class Arachnida; order Ixodida; family Ixodidae; genus Ixodes; species Ixodes ricinus. The sequence continues at coordinate 17,384 of JAZHYW010016588.1, forward strand.
AAGCTCAATTAGCATATCAGCGAGGTCTACGCCTCTCATGTGGTTGTTGTACTCAGTACGATTCGAGGGCATGGTACTGCAACTTTCTTTGATTCCTCCTTCGAGAAGCGCTTGACAGTACCTTCTGGCTGAACGCCAACAAAGTTGCTCGCAAGGTTCACAACTTTATTGTCAACCCATTTGATGATGGTGACACCTGAGGTCTTCTCTGTCTTTTGATCATAATGTCCACGGCCTTTCTTCAAAAGGGCCTTGTCCTCTAGAAGGTGACATCCACGCATTCTTGGAGATCGTATAGTGCCCAGTGACACCGTTCCAAATGTCTCTTTCAGATATTTTATGAGCTCAATACTGCAAAAGGTTATCAAAGAACACAGCGCTTTCTTCTGGGTTCTGGAGAGTTCTGCAGAGGTATACAACAACCTTTCCTCCAAGACCGAGGGCCTCCTCTCCGCACTGAATGTCACATGAGAAAATGTGTCAGCTCCCGCATATGGCAGGATGTCGCAAACCATGCCTGATACGCCTGCACGCACAAATAGCTTGTAGCCCCATTTATGTGGTTTATTCTTCATATACTGCCGCAGCTTCCCAGCTCGTTTGCCTTTGTAAGGCAACCATCATCTCGTCGATGGATTGTTGTTTTTCCTCTTCAACCTTCCTGAAGTTCCCACGAAGTAGTTCAAAGGCAGGCCGTATTTTTGTAAACTTGTCCGTTGCGTCTTCTGTTGAAATGAAGTGTACTAGTCTTCGAGAGCTTCTTGAAGCGTTTTACAGGCATTACGTCCGCCATGAGAGGGTATCGGAGGCGGTCCGACCAGTAGTCGGAAAGCGCAGGCATCTTCACAACGCCCATTAGCACTAAAATGCTCAAGAATTGTTCAGTCTCAGCAGCAGATGTGTTGACTGAGGCTCCTTCAGTTCGTACCGAATATAGATTCGTCTCATTTGCGATGAGCTCGATGAATGCACTGTCAAAAAATAGCTTGAAGTAGCTAACCGGAGCTTTGACTTCTCCTGACCATATTGCTCACTTAAAAATGCCGGGAATAGTCCAGATCTCTTGACTCCCATACAAGTGCCAGGGGCCTCTTCTGCTTTTTGGAACGTGCGAAAGAACGAGGAGCTTTAGTGTTACAAAGGTCAGCTACGTCAGCCGAAGTGCTAGGTGTAGCAGCATGGGATGTTGATGGCTGTTCTGACGGCAGATCAGTGTCGCTGTCTACTGGTGATGGGCTCTCTGCACGCAGGTGCTCTTTTCGCCAACTCTTGCAGGGCACATAGTCCTCGTCACTATCCCCACTGTGGATTGGGTCATCATCATCAGATGAGGCGATGTCAGAAATCATGCCATTTTCAGGTATAAGGGCCCGCACGCTGCGGTCTCGTTGTCTTGCACAGTAGAATGTGCTGGGCGCAGCTCCATCATGACAATTAAACAAAGAAAGAAAGCTTACGCTTTCCAACAAAAGGCATCTCTGAATGGGCAATGTATCCCCACAGATACATTGATGTTTGGCACGCAATTTTTATAAATCTATTCAAGAAAATGTAAAATTAAGTCACTCACCTTTTTGTTTGTCGCCCAGCTGTGCCTTTCAGCACAGTGATCTCCCAACAACGTGATGAACAGGCAATACAAGGAACGCAAATTTACTGCGTGGCTGCCAGACTAAAGCACACCAGTGTCTGGCCCATACAACAGTCGCAGAGCCGTTTATACTGAGAGAGTTTGGCCAATGGGCGGAGCTTGTTGCCCGCTAGAACTAGCGGATTTCGCGATAACACAAAATGGCGTTACTTCTTTCTCTTCTTTATTCCTGAGAAATCGCATAGAGTTCCTATGAGTCAGAGCCACAAAATGGCGGACGGAATTAGTCATCCCCGGTTGTCAGACTACGCTGCTGTGGTTGCCAGACTGTCAAAATATCCTTAAAAAGGCCAAACTCTCAGTATAAACGGCTCTGAACAGTCGTAGAGTAACTGTATAGGCTCTGCTTGCAGAGCCAGAGTATCGCGTTCCTTTTCCTTTCGCCGCCATCTCCGTATTGGCGGAGGAGTGGTCACGTGGGCAGAACTGGAGCCCACGTGACCACTGCTTTTTATTTTATTTAATAAAAAGCCAGGTTGCTGTTAAAAGCTGCTGACTTCATTTGTGCTAAAACCTCTATGGCTGGCCTGACCTGTTTCTGAACACCAGGTTATCTGAAACCCAGTCACCCTTGTTATTCGTCCGCTTTTTGAAAGGTCTTCGGAAGTAGTAACGGGTTTCGATTTCCGGATTTTTACGAATAATACATACCGAATGGCAACTGACCTGTAGAATATACTACGTAGCACCATAACTTGGCAAACGCGGAAGGCTACGAGTTTGAGGGGTCAATCAACGCGTCGTAGCGAAGCCTGCCACAACGTATCTTCGGAGTGCACTTAGCCGGCGGAGGGCAGTCACGTGCTTCGCTCCAGTGCTGTGATTGGCTCATGGAAGCCGTAGCGTTTGCTCTTTGAAAATCTTGCTAGAGATTCCGGTCTTGAGGAGAGAGTGAAACTCTTGAGTAAGGTTTAATTATCTGCCGTTCGCTGCCCGTGGCCTCATTCGGCGTCTATCTAGAGAGCACAGAGTTACCCTACAACCGGCCCGTGCTCCGTACTTTTTCAAATGCACCAAAAAAGAGTACCTACGGCAAATGTGAGTCTAGATTTTACAGTGTCTTGTCTTAACCGACGTTCTAATTCCTTTCTTTTAGGTTGGTTCCGGTGTTCCTAATTATTTATAACCTAGATTTATATCTAAACAAGTTGTATTCCATTGTTCACTCTATGCTCAACCTATTAGAGTCAAGGGAAATGAATATAGGAACATTATTTGTTATTTAATTGTGATGTGCAACTGCCCTGTCCCAAGCACTTGGTGTACCTCCGGCTGGCAGTATTTTCCGCTATGTTTAAAAACAATTGGTACAGTTACACGCTACAAAAATCGATTCTTATCGTCTTGGGCCTGAGTTCAAATGGCGTTCAGCCTGGCAGTCGAGTCGACATCTTCACGAAGAAACGAAAAAACATGTCGGACCAGCCTTTCGAGAACCAGTTGCTGATCAATGTACTCAAGGTCAATAAGGTGTGGCAGACATCAACAATAAGCACTCAAATAACCATCTTTTCTTGTGTTTCTTACTCGAGGACAGTAATGTTGGGAATAACGCCACGAAAGTAATGGATTACTTTTTGTCTAACGGTAAGTTACTTTGATAGAATAGTAATTTAAACTGTAATTAATGGAAATTTAGGCTTGAGTACCTGTAAATGTAATGTGTTACTTTGTTTTGCTAATAACGTAAAATCTCGGGATTTCAAGATGTGAAGTTCCCCATCTCGCCTGCATGATCCCTGCTATCTCTATACAAAAAGAATACACTTTCTCGCCTTCTATTTGTGAAGTATATTGTGATTCCGATCTGCTGAGGGTCTTTTCTCGTTCACCCTACGCAGACGTTGAGTGTTCACACGCATGACAGGTGAAACACACTTCACTACAGAAGCCGCAGTCGCGCTCCTCATACGTCACGCGACATGACATGATCACAGAATTAATTGTGGGCATGCCTCAAGCATGTTTTGAAGCGTGTTTGCTTCGTACATATGTATGATTTTAACATATCTGCAGGCAATAACAGCATGATCAATGTGTAATGAACGTCACGCAAGTGCCTCAGAGAGTGTCTGCAGAATATTTCGTGAAATGTACTAGCCAAAGTCAACGGTGTTAGTCATTGACCTCTTTTCCTCCTTTATCCGAATGAATATAACAAAATATTTTTCTAGCCTCAATCTCATTATTTATTGTCTTCATCAATAGTTTCGTTTCATCGCCAATGCTTTCAATCTATAAAGAATTTGTCAAGCGGAGAAGCTCCCGCAGAACAAATTAATAATGAAAACGTAACCAAAAGATCCATAACGACCTCAGTCCATTCTACGTTTTACACTGACTACGAGACATGCACACGCTACGATGCAATGGACGCAATAAAACAGCGCAAAAAGTGTACCGTCAGGGCACTCTTAGTCTTTACGGATTTCCTATGAATGGCTAAAACAATAACCGGCCGTAATCATGGTTGTTTTCTATTCAGTGCGGGATTCAAGGACATTTATAGATACCCCAGACCCGGCATGACGTCATGCTCAGCGACGCCGAAACTCAGTCCCCTCGCGCACTGACGGGCTCATCCAAGCTCCATCGTCTGCTTACCCTCGGCCGTCTGCTTCGTGCTTGCCGTCATTTTTGTCTGTCCGCTGGCTTCCGATACGGTCGGTGCACCAAAGAAGTTTCGATGCGAACGCACATTCTCGTCACCGCCGAGAGAGGCGAACACCAATTGGAAGCAGGGCTTGTAAGGATTCCTCAACCCGCGGTGCCATTCTCAGAGTTCGTGCGCACGACGACTAGCTGACACGCCCGCTTTCCAAAGCCGCGCTATGACGACTCGCTCGAGACAACTCTCCCGGCGCGGTGTCAAAAGTGTCCGCAACTCGCCGACCTCCTACTGGTCAGGCAAGTATGGAGCTCCAAATCTCACCTGGTCGACACCAATTCAGTAGACGCCGCTACGTAAATATGAGTCAAACAACCGCGTTGCCACAGCAATGCCATGGCAACACGGTTGTTTGCCATGGCGTTGAAAATATGGGGCAACACGGTTGTTTGCCCCATATTTTCAAGGCGTCGCTTGCTAACCGAGTTTCCTAATCACGATGAAAGTTACCCGAGACTGTGGTAAAAGACGGGGAACTTGGTAAAATAAAAAATACACAGGAAAAAGATGGTCTCAATAGACGAGAGACGGAGGGGACAATTCGTGGTCTTGCCTTCTTCCGTCACACTTCGCTCCATGAATGGAGACTACGGACGGGACCTCCTGCCCTCTATGACCTCTTTGGTGGGATTAGTTTGTGAAGGATAGTGGGTGCACAAAGATGACGATATATCCGTGACGATGCACTTTTTAGAACTTCGATTATACTTCGTTTCAGCATGAGTCCAGACGCAGCCGACGGTAGGAGCTAATGGGACCGACCAAGCAGCGTCAAAAGAGCAAGTAACTGGGCCTTCTCTCTTCGTGATTAAATTCAGCGATGGTAGAACCCGTACAGGAACACGACGAACACCATGATGGTGAGCTTTCGATGCTTTGTGAGTGGTCCCATCGCCTCGTGGCGCCAGCTACGTCTGGACGTAAGGTGAAACGATGTATACACCAACTGAGAGCTTCCAAAGAAAGCCCGCCTTGCCCACACCAGGGTGGGCACTCCGCGTGCAAGAAACCGAACCCGGGAGGTGTGAAGCGTCTGCGCATGCGCAGTACCCTACAGCAGCGCCACGGTAGTGTCGTGACGTCAGTGAGTTGAGTCGGTCTATAAGCTCCATCGGATCGTAGCATCTGTTTCTCACGGACTTCGAGGGAAACGGACTATGATAATTGTCTTACAATTTTTGTTTTGTTTTTCAAAGCGTCTTTCTTTACGTTCGATTTAACTGATCATCCTGCACTCGTGCAGAAAAGTGTAGGGTGGCGTACTTCCGGTAGTATCTCAATACACATACCGAAGTAAACTACCCTGCACATTTCTGGACCGGTGCAGGAAATGCAGGTAAATCGAAAGCAGCAACAGCAACACACGGGCCAGATTACAGCCGCCATTGATGACTTTTTGTCTTACCCCGAGTGCCGAGCCAGTACAGGGGGCGTTGACGAGCTTCCACAAAGGATGATACTGAGGAGAAGGACAGAGTAGAATCTAAAATGGCAATAACCTGCTCTGCTGTGGTAATGATGAAGTGAAGTAAACGTTATGAGGAATAACAAAAATTGAAGTTTGGTTATGGCGGCGTCCATGCACACCTGCTGCTAAGCGTTTAGCCATACTTCGCTTCGCAAATGTCCACAATAAAAACAAAACTACAGGTGCGTGGGCTGAACTCAAAGTAATGTCGTTTTTTTTTTTTTAACTCTAACATTAGAGGCAATTTTGGATCTTTCAGGAAGGTAGCGCGCGCCCTCGAGGAGGCGCGTCAGATGCATTATGGCATCAGTGAGGATCGCTGCTCTGGTACCTCCGTACCGCCTGCGCGAATAACGCTGCCTATTTTCGCGTAGGTTTCCTGCGTACGATAGACGACACATTTTGCAGCGCCCTGTGCTACGCTGCGTTGCCCAGATAAAGTGAAAACCCTCAATCACACGATGTCTCTCCACTGCCCATTTTTGGATGGGATATTGTTGTGGTGGCTACCTTAATGGGCCGTCGAGCGTGGGCCACGGGTCAAAAGAGCGAGGTATCACTTACGCATCCAGCGTGTTTTCTTATTTTTCTACAAAAATCAGTTGAGCTAGTTGGCACAGTTTATTTGTCATCGCCAATAAAACTAAGCAAAAATAAAAAGCTGTGCAGCTCTTCCTAACAACGTTCGTGAGACCTTTAGCTCGCCTGAATGCATGAATAGATTAAGAATGGTGCAGCAGTTCAGGCGGTAGCGTCCGTCACCTCGCATGCAAAGGCTTGACTTGGCTAGACTTCGCTCTGGTTAAAGAGCGCGACACGCTCACAGTTCCCATAATGCCCCGGAGCGCTCACTACTGGCGCTGGTGTTTTCAGAAAGGTCTACTCCTTTTTCTGCACTGCAAATGTTTGTGGTATCTAATATACCTTGACGCTGACGCCGCGATTGCCCCCGAGCCCAATGTTCGCCACCACTGGGATTGCAGCAGAGTTCTAACCAAACTCTCACGCCGCACCCGTGTCCAGTGGAAGCGCAACAACCGGCGAACACAACAGGGCGATGAAGCAATTTTTGTACTTTGTGCAAATACTGCTTAGAACGTAACCTTGACGTTAATGACCTTTGAGATACCCATTCGTTTTTCACCACACGCATTGGAAGTCGCAGAAAAAACTTAATGAAAACGAGCAGCGTTCATGTCCTCCACTCTCAGCCAGAACAAGCGGCCACGTGATCTGGAGCTGATTATATGCTGCCAATGTTGTTCATAGCCACACGCTGGGTTACAAGGGGGTCATTTCACGCTAAACGATCCATTTCCCAAATCTATCATCAGGAATTTGTTTTTAAAAAAGTTGTAGGCACCTAGGGCGACGTAAAAGCGCCCTCCCCAAAATATTTTTGCAGTAAAAATACGTTTGCTTTTTTGGCGACCCTTTGATTACCACGAAAAACTGGCTTTAGGGGCTAGAGATGGCATTTTGTTTTCTGGCAGTTTTGAAATTAGGTTGTAAAATAATACTGTTTTTAGTAACTAAATAGGTCCCTCTAAATGCCCAAATAGTTACTTGCATGTATTTTCAACCTTTTCTTTCGATTCTGTGTCAGTAATAATCAGAGTTCTACGTAATCCGTTACAAGTAACGAAATTACTTGTAATTCCTTACATGTATCGGTAATTAAGAAACAGAATAATTGCGTATTTTCTGGAGTAAATTTTAAAGTCATTCAATTACATATTTACGTAACGGATTCCTTGTAATCCGTTACATTTTTTTCACGACCCTCCCCCCCCCCCTTCTTTTCAAGAAACTTTTTTTTTTAGTAACATCGAGCGCAGTGACTGTCACGCGCATTGACCATCGTAAAGGGAGGCTTGGCACTTCGATTCCCCATAGCCTTTCTTTAGAACACCAATCCCCTGAATCTATATTTTCTTAGACCCTAACAAAAATGTAAAAAAAGACTTAAATAGGTATTTCTACAAAAAAAAATAAGTAGGGCAAGCTATATCTACTTTTTTTATAACTTTTTTTTGTGATCGAAGACGGGGTGAGGAGGACACCAAGTGATTGTATGCCTTTCGAGAAGCTCGAGGCGGTAAGTGCACAGACAAGAATTAACAATGTCCTTCTCGGTTATAGTGATTTTGTGGTTATAGTCATTTTCATAATGTCACAACACGAGACAATACTCCGTCTACCTTAAAATCCACCAAAAGAGATGTGATAATATATGAAGGTGTTTTTCCCCAAGCATCCTCGTTCGTTGCCGCACACTTATCATCTTCTCTTAAAAAACAGGATGGATGTATTTTTTTCTGCTTCTTTTCCTTATTTTACCCTGTTTTAATAGCTCCTAACTTTTTTGTGGTGACTTCCAGGGTTGGCCCACTTTATTTGTGAATTTCAGCCAAGTTATCTGCATCTCAGTCACCCATTTTGTGGGTCATCTTTTTGCGAGGACTTCGAAAATAATAATAATCTTCTTCCTTTTTTTCTTCTTTTTGCTGTTTTTACTTTAGCAGGACGCATCTTATCTCCAGCAGAGATTTTTAAACATAAAACATAATGGTGGCTGACGTAGACTTGAGATTCTGTGCTTGAGGCGAGAGTGAAACTCATGAGTGTCGCCATAGTGTGGCTTAGTTCTCTGCCCTTCGCTGCCCGCGGCATCAGCGGACATCTATCTGGAGAACACCGGAGTAAACCTGCAATCGGTCCGTGCTCCGTGTGTTTTTTAACGGCATCAAGAAAGGTACACACGGCAAGCGTGCGTTTGCATTTCCTTGTTTCAAACGACGTTCTAATTAATTGTTGTTATGAGTGTCCTGGTGTTTTTTTTTCTTCTTTCTATTCTTTATATTTATATATTGAAAAAGTTATGTTTTTCATCAACGTCTCAACCGAGGCTTGACCTGTTCAGAACCAAAGGAAGAAGAATATCGAGCCAAATGTTATTTATTATTTAATTATCACCTTACTGTTCCACTTATGATTTGCAATTGTCTGGTAATATATGCCGGTGTACCAAGATGCACAAAAATCAAATCTTATTTAAGTTTTGGCCTGTTGTATAGCGGCTTCTACAGCTTCGCGATTTCTACTATAAAGAAATTTAGTAGATCGTTCCGATGACTCCGATAACGATACCCGACACTCCGCCGTCGCCTTTGCGCATGCATCATATCGTTATCGGGTATCGCTATCGAGGGAATCGGAGATATCGGAACGATCTACTAAAGCTCTCGAATATCAGGCACCGGCTTCAACGACGAAGCTTTGCTCTATCTTGGAGGTTGATGGCCCTTCCATTGCTTCGCTGAAGAAGCTCAATGCAGAGCGTGAAGCATTCGTGAGGCACAATGTGGCACCCCCATTCAGTGACTCAGTTCAAAGGGTGTTCAGCGTAGCAGTTAGTCGACATCTTCAGTAAGAAATAACGCAAAAAGTCTGACGAGATTTTCGAGAGCCAGCTGTTGCTCAAAATACTGAAGGTCAATAAATGAACAGGTGGCAACAACAAGAACTCGAATAACCCTATTCCCTTTGTTTCTCGGTTGACGACGATAATGTTGGGAGTTACGCCACGAAAGTAACGGATTACATTTTGGGGTAACGGTCACTTACTTTTATTGGAGGGTAATTGTAATTGTAATTAATTACAGTGTAGCCTTGAGTAATTGTAAATGTAATTCCTTAGTATTTTTCAGCAGCGTGTACACGTCTGGTAATAATCGCCTAAAATGCCGATATTCACCTTTTGTTTCTCGGAAAACGGCAAAATTATTACGCATAATAGTTTATTGAATTTAATATCATTTGGATGGAAGTTAATTGTAAAAAGTTTTCTCGTATAATATTTGTTTCGGTGTTTCGAGAAACATATCACCAATCTTAAAAAAAAGAGCAACATACACTTAAGAATAACGGAAGAATAACGGTGTAGTATGGTCGGTCCAAAAATATATTGTCAACAACAACCGCATCTTAATTCAAAAATAGTAGGGATTGGTGTATCTTATTTGGCAACCGCTTAGTTCCAAAGCCGCCATTAACTGTGAACCTCGTGGACGATTACATTTATAGTGGAAGGTGCAAAGTGAACGAAAACATATTTCTGACGGCTCCTTAAAGTTAGAGATTAATCATACGCTGTTACAGGGGTTATGACACGCCGAAAATAAAATATGAGATAACAATACTGCTAGGACCCACTGTATATTCCTATAATCCTGCTAAATTTCTTTTGAAAATGGCGCGATAGTTTCGTGAATTGATCGATTTATATGCGTGTACCTCGGAGGGGCGGATCCGGGCGGAGCGGGAGGCTGGTGACGTAGCCAGCTTCCCGCACGGCGCCCACTTGCACGCACTCAGACTATCTCTCTTGGCGTCTCGAGCTACAGATTCCCCGTTTACCTTCCGCGTTTCGAGCATGCGGTCCGTGACGATTACGTCTACGGCATCGCTCGCCCTGTTGAAGAGTTCGACATTGATCGCAGCAGCGATGAGAGAGTGATTGCTATCAAGAAATGTTAGAAGCTGTTCATTTTGACCGCGACCCGCTGGCGACCAGCTCCAGCGACGGCCACTTAAGCGCGAGACACATGGACGGCAGAATCTTTCGGTCCGACGTCCGATCCGACGGTCCGATCCGACAGTCCGAACGCCACTCCAAATTGCCGCACGTGACAGTTTGAGGCACACGCTTCCGACCTTGCATGCGACAGGACGATCCGTTCGACTCCGCCCTGGAGATCCAAGCGCTCCAGCGGAGGTCCGCGTTCCTATACAAATCTCTGGTCCCAGCTTGGCGGATCAGCTCGCACGAGCAATATTAGGAGCTCGTTCTAGCTAGCGCGTGCATTCTTTGCTTGGGCCATCTTGCTCGGTTGGATCAGCAGGATGCACGCGTCCGGCTTTCCGTCGCCCAGGTCAGTCCCATTTCCTTGTCCGTCCCGCAAGACCACAGCGCCAGACCCAGCACGTCATCATGACGTTCACGCTAGCTGTGCTGTCATTGGCTGGGCGCTTCCGACAGTCCGTCCGCCGTGCGAAACTATCTCGCACGTCGGACGCACGCCTGATCGCCGATCCGACGCGTCTGGAGCGACCGAACTTTTCGGATCAGGCAGTCGTATTGCCGGATGGGACGTCGGATCGGATGGATTTTTCGCGCATGTGTCTCGTCCTTTACGACGAACTCGCCGTGGTCACCGCCGTCCGGGAATATCTCGCAGGCGCATGCAGGGCGGAATGTCAACGGGCCGCGGGCGAGAGCGAGAATAGCGTTTGGGTCGCCGAGTCGCGTGAGCGGTTTTGATCGTACCGCGGCGAGGAGAGATTGGGCAATCATGGGAGCGCCTAGAATAAGAGAGCGTTCATGATCAAGTGGTTTATGGACACCATGGCCTGACTAACGTTGGCAGTGTTGACTGGTTGCCAGAGGAAAATGACAAAAATTCCTAAATTGATTATTGCAATTATCAGAGCTCTACAAATCGCGTAAATTGGTGTATATACTAAGCATCCTCTGAGCATTTCATTTCAAGAATAATCTATCCGTTTAATTTTCGTGTCATAACCCCTCAAACCTTATTGTAGTTATGACGGTGACATAAAGGTATTGAAGATAATGCGTGGTTTTAATGGAGAGTTTAGGTATTTCCGCAGAATATCAGAAGAATTTCACAGATCCTAACTTGGTGAATTAACCATCAGTCCTTGAATTAACCATCCGAACTGCTCAAGAAATAGCCATAATACGCACCAGCGGAGGCTTCGGTACTGCCCAGAGAGTCTTCATGTGCGCATCGAGTATACTTCCCACTCCGAACTTGCTCCCAATAGAACGGAATCGACATATTGGCCGTCGACGAGTTGGCTTTCGACGAATATGCCTTGACCCTCCATTCCTTTACAGTGCCTACTTTGAAACATGCATTTTTTTCAACTTCATGCGCTATGTTTAGGCTTCAGCGTTTTCGGCTTACACCGAATAAAACCAGTAAAAGTCTGCCGAATTTACTTTTCCAAATTTGGTTTTAACTGAAAAAGGTCAGTATTTTTTAAGGCGTCTGGAAGGGGGGGGGTGTGACTCATTGCTGACCGTATGATCACTTCCTTTGCCCTTTTGCAGTTTTCAGCTTGTCTCCGAGATCGATTAAACTTTTAACAAAAGCTCCGAGGGCGCAGGGGTCTTCAGGGCGAAATCTGGGTTTTTCACAATATAGGGATTTCTGTGCCGAATATTTTATTGAAAAAAGAGAGTTCAATCAAAAACTTAACATTGAAAATCAAGGGCGTCCGTAAAGGCCACACACTTTTTAACACCCCTAGATTATGTCCACTAGTAGAGGGCATAAGTACGATTGTTTTAATGCCGTTTCTGTGTTCGGCGCATATTTACCACCTCTCGCAGTGGTGAAGATTGGTAAAAACGCACTGGGTACAATGCTTGCAAATTTCTGGATTTTGATATTTGCCTCTCCGACCGAAGTATTAGTGAAGCTCATGTTCGTCCTGTGTGCAAATACGATCATGTGAGTAGTCTACTTTGGTACTGTGTCCAAGCAGCTGTATAATCACGCAATTTTCATTGAACGGTGTTTGCGTTAAAAATTCAAGATTACAAAACTGTGGCTTAGATTTATTTTGTTGTCCTCGTTTCTGCAGCACGGCTTTTGATAAACTAATTAGTTTCTTTTTGATGCAGATGACGCGGTTAACTAACGTTTTCTACTTAACGACTGGGAATTTTTCCTTTTTACGAAGCGGTTTAAACTGGTTCGCGCTTGGTGGAACCGGTAACCGAACGTTATTTCAAAAGCATCTGTGAGGTCCGCGAGGTCCTTCCACGTCGTTCAAAGCGAGGACATGGAAAGAGACAACGAACGACGTGTCTGCCTGTGAAGGCGACTTCAGAGCATTCTCTTCACGATATCTCCGAGGCGCGTGCGTGTACTGCCTCGAGCCATCTCTTTTATTTCGATGAGAAAGATGGATCTGTGGGTGCGTTGCACCCTACACCTCACTGAAATATAACGGAATCGGAACAAAATTCAATGCGACTGAACCTGAATCGAACAGGAAGAACGACCGGTTAGACTCCCAGCTTTTAACCCAGCCAATCTTCTATAGTGTTTGAGTGGAACACGAATCAAGAATTCGATTGAATATGTTAAGAAATGGCAATCCTACAGCGACCGTGCACATTTTACGGTTTAAGGCAGGTTCTGTAATATGCTGTTACACTGCCTTGTGTTGGCGTCGTATACTGATTGCACCTTGTAAGCGGTTTTTATTCTTGCCGCAGTGCGTGGGGACTTTGGGCAGTTATACGCGGCGTCGCTTCTAAAAGCGCACTAGCGGTGCTGTTTTTCAAGTATTCAAAACATAGCAAGTTTGCTTCTTCTTGCGCCACGCACGAACTATACTTTTTTATTAAGTCCTTATAAAACAAACAACACACTAACCATGTTTATGTTGAGGGTACACGGTCCGTTGCGGCGAAATTGTGTGTCTCATATTTTTGGCATCTGTTACGACTCGCAAGCCTTTTCCTCTTGATAGCGCGATCGATGTCTGCAGTGAGAGCAAGCACGAAGCGCCTCTCCGACCCCCTTGGGCTTAGTAAAATGAATGCTTCGAGGAAGCATTTGCATACTTTGCAGTCGGCTCCGCGTTTGAGAACGAGAGCAGCTGTGTGCTGCTTTTCTCCAGTAACACAATGTGGCTCTCAATTTCCATTTTGTTTCTTCATTTGCGTTTAGAAATTAAATAAATGGAATGGAAGAGTTCAGCCATTCCAAATGTGGGTATGAATCCATTGTTTTCACTTCGAGAAATTAAAAAAAAATGAAATTGTTTGAAGCTCGAATTTTCCGGAGAATAATTGGATTGGAATGGTCTCTAAACTTTTCGGCTAAGCGGCTGGATTGGGGATCTGGAGCGGTTTTAAGAGGCCGGATAATAAATATTTGAATATAAATTAGGAATACTAGATAAATACCTAAATATGTATTTGAATCCAAATTTTTTAGCTATGTAGCAAGCACTGAAAATGGTAAAGTGGAGGAATACGTATACTTAATTTTTAGATTAAAATGTCCCTAACTAAAACATTACAAATAATTGTGAAATAGAAATTTCACCAGTTCTACATCAAAGCGCATAGGAACTTTGTCATATTAACAGAGATGCGGAAGACTAATGAGAATGCTCAGGCACGTAGCCAGGATTTTATTTCGGGGGGGGGGGGGGGTGCGTCCATGACAAAATGCTGTATGAGGGGAGAGGGGAAAGGAGGCTCCAGCAAAATGGAAGATTTTTTTTTTGGCGGGGGGGGGGGGGCGGGTTTCATGGGCCTCCCCTGGATACGTGCCTGAGAATGCTAGTTCTGAACTTCTGACATTGACAATATTCAATAGTTGCGACACAAGAGTCTACGCATGATATATACGAGAAATCAGAGTAACATATTTACGGAGACTACCAATACTAATGCTGGTGATAAGAATGTACAGTAAACAATATGACGAAAGAACAGCTTGGACGCAGCTTTTCTCAGTATTTCTTACATTTTCGTTTGCACGCAACGCCGTTTTTTTATGTTCTCTTGAGCTTATTTTTGCGTTTGTAGCAGGAGGTTGCGGGCTGGGCGTCTCACCATGGAAAAACGGCGGCCATTCTCGGCCCGGCCAGAACACTTCCGCGGGACGGATGTTGCCCGCGGGCAGGGGATTCGAGAACCCTGCTCTATATAATTATATTGACTCTACGGCGCGGAGCGAACTCCACCGGCCGGAATTCGTCGTCTGTTCCTAAGAACTTCGCTCCGTGGAGTCTAGCCTTTAGAGGGAAAAATGACTGACACTTCTTGTACGCACGTCATAGAAGCCGTGCTAGTAACAATATAGGTTATACGTCGGAGCCTCACCTACTCTCAACATGGATAAATATAGCGATCTTGTAATTCGAAAGATATACGGTATATATTTTAAATTGATTTAAGTCCCTATCCTTCAAAGTATTTTTGTACCTTCAAATTTCCATCTAAATATAGCAAATTTAAACGCGCCGTGCAATCAATGACACATAAAATACCACACCAAAATTGTCTACACACGCTTCTATACGCGACCAGCGTCTGACATGAATCAGAGCAGAGAGAAGTACCCCTGTACAGAGCTCAGGTTGCGAGCTGTGCTCCGCCATAGCCTCCTATTGGTGACGAGACGTTGAAGTGGCTCCCTCTTATGGTTCCTGTCTGTAACGTCAGGACTGGGGTTATCGATGAACCCCGACAATTTTGATGGTGCGAGTAGAATGCACGGTGTAAGCTCAGAGTCACCGCATCTTTAAATCCGCACCGGCGAAGTCAATGGTTCGAAACTTTTGTTCCGTTAATAAAGCAAAGGTGGCGTTTATCATACTCAGGACGTCATTATTGGCGTTTGACTAATCGTGGAAGGCTGACCGCACGACGCTTTTGGTCGCACATGTTGCCAATAGACCATTTGCTCTTTTACCCAAGCATCAAGGAGAACGCAGGGATTGGTGTTCCACGCGCCACATGCGCACGCCTTCCCCGTATAAAAGATTTGAAGTAAATAACCAAAATAAAGCGTTGACGAACGCGCGTGCAAGATGCCATTTGTCTTAGGTATTTGCTTTAGAAAAGTTACTACTGCTGAGGCCAGCACGTGCGCCGCGCGGAACACCAATCCCTGCATCCTCCTTGATGCTTGGGCAATAGACCTATTCCGGTTTACCCACGCATCAAGGAGAATGCGCAGGATGGTGTTCGCGCGCCACACGCCGTCAGTGCCTGTCCCTCGTATATACGATTCTGACGTCAATAACTACAATACAGCAGTTGACGAACGCGTGCGAGATGCCATTTTGTTTTAGGTATTAGCTCCAGAAACGTTGCTACTGCTGGACGACTCGGCACGTGCGCGCGTCAGTGGAACACCAATCCTGCATTCTCCTTGATGCTTGGGTAATGGCAGCACAATGCTGTCTCATGTAGCAATAGCGTCTATATAGGGAATGCCGGGAAGATCAGCTCCTGAACCGGTCGGCCAATTTGGAAGAAACTGGGAAAGAGTACCGCAATTAACGCACTCAGCGCCAGGACGGCTGTTTGGATAGAGCCTATAGACCAACTCATGTTTACAAAGAAACCGGAGTGCCCCTAGCGGACGCAACCTGCGTCGCGCATGCGCGATGGAGTGTTGGCTGAAGCTCGCCGTCGCCCCTAAACAAACCATTGAAACGCGATGTTGTCGGTGTCGGTTTGAGTCCCCGTGCTTTTTTACGCGTTGGAATTGTTGATTCTACGACTTCCTGGCGATGTCTGACCACTTGAGTGGCCTCAGCGGAATCAACGAGGCTCGTTACACCGCAAAACTTCACGTGAATATATTAACCACGACCAGGTCACCCGAGGCAGCGCGAGCGCGCCGCATTTGCTTTTGCTTATTTGATACTTTCTCTAGTTTGCTGAAATGCCACCGCGTTTTCTGGCGCTGCAGCTTAACTCACTAGCAGACGCTTTCGCGTGTGTATCTGTGTGTGTCCGCTCCACAACCGGCGACGTTTTGAGGATAATCGGCTGTATTTTAAGGACTTTTCTCATCTTTATTGCGGTTGTACGTTCGGTAAAAAGCTACAGCCTGATCTAGATCGGATTCTTCTCTGGTCAAAAGATAACAAACTTCCCTTAAACTTAAACCAAACGCGCTATCATACACATCACTGCCTTGCGTTCACCTTCGACCCCTCCAACACTTTTCCCGAACCGAGTGGAGGTCCCAAGAACAACGCATATCCACCTCCTAGGTGTCATCATCGACCAGCATTTCGATTTCCATCGCTATGTCCAAAACGTCGTGTCCGGGGGATGGTGACTCCTTGGCTTCGTCATTCGGTCCACAAAAAGAGCCAGTCCCGATGTGCCCATATTGCTGTTCACAGCACTGGTGTTGCTCATCCTGGAGTTTTGCTGCTGGGTGTGGGATTCGGCAACCAGGCAACGTGTTGCCTCCCTAGAGTCGGTGCAACGTCGCGCTTCTTACCTTATTATGAGGCGCCAACTTGGCCCCCGAACACCATCCTATCGAGGACTGCACCTCCTCCGTTCAGTCGGCAGGGACCCGCTTCAACATCGTCGTTAAGTAGCGACCACGCGGCTTCTAGCCACTTTTCTGCTACCGGACTCCCCGCTTCCTTTTGCCTCCTCCCTGCGGCGTAATCGCTCTGGTGGACTGCAGCCCCTTTTAACCCGTACGCTTCGTCACTATAACTCCTTCGCCCCCCGTGCAATGCAACTTTGAAGATCCCCCCCCCGGCGAGCCACCAGTTCACCACCAACAGTGACTCACTTCGAACATTCATCAAGAGCGTTACGGCCCACCTGCGGAGCATCTAACTCGATTTTTTTATTCCGATCATGGGAGTGGGCTCCAGCAGACGGACTGGATGCACCATCCTAAAAAAACTCGTACACCCTATAGATGATATAGCTCACAATACTAACTATTCTGCTGGAGAAAACTATGATATAGTGACTCATTTTACCTTATTCTATACACACTATGTGCTAGCATTAGCGCCTGCCTATTAAATGCGACAAAAATCATCCGAAACCAACGTTATTTCAACATGCTCCCATTGCCTTCCATAGCGGCCGCCGCGCTTTTGGTGTTAAGCTAGGGCGGCGCCAAGCGGAACACTCGGTCCCTCCAAGCCGTTCACGTGGTGTTTCTTGGCCCGCGCGCTCCCATAGGCAAACGCGGAGTGAGCAGGTCGCCCCTAATAAAGCCGGTCGTGATATTAACATTCAGCGATTCATTCCAAGTGGACGCCGCAGAATGGGCCCTAAAGCCTGATTCGCATGATGAGATTCCGCTCGCATTTTCAGTCGCGACGTCGCTCGTGCTGCAAAAACGTGAACCGTAGCTGAGATGGTTGACGTCGATACTGAAAATCGCAAGCAGGATCAGACCAAATGAATCAGGCATAATAAGTCGGTGATGATCACTGGTAACAATGATCATCATCTCCTTGTATGTACTATTTACACCAAGCCTGCTTACCCGAACCAACCTTCAAACTCAAGCGTCTGTTGAGGCCTGCACTTACTTCGTATCGAAATTACCGGACCAACATTTGGTCTACGGGCCGGTCTCGTCTGAAAAAGCAGACGACAAGTAGAAACGTTTGGAAGAGCAGACGAAAGTTCGAACTATCAGGCAACCGTTTCAATTTGAAGACCCACTGAAAGTACTCCGCAGATGGCCCATACTAGTTGACGGTTTTCCCGTGTTCATGTTGGAACAAAACAAGTAAATCTGATGCCTACAAGTATCCGTGAATTCAACCCAAAGTGCTTCCCGCCCAAGCAATCATGGTCCGATGGCTTCTGGTGTTCCCTTTTCACGGCACATATCCAGGTTTTCGGCCGAACCGAGCACGTGAAAACTGACATTCCAACCTTTCTCGACTTTTTGGTACAGCCCCAGTCGCGCCTTTCTGACGAGGAGGCGGGTTTTATCTGGTTTCTTTCAAAACAACGCAGGAATGCACGTTCCGCATGGTGACTTCCGCCCACAGCCCCAGACCGGAAGTGCGCTGGACGCGTCACCACCGCACCGTGACGCAACAGAGTTGCGTTCGTGTATGCGATCGTGGCCATGTTGTCGTGTCGTGTCATCGCGGGACATTTAGTTTCGTAGTTGACCGCCGTGCTTTCCCTAGCGCTGAGTGTGTTCTCTCTCCTTCTCCTCCATCTTTTACGGCTGCCAAGCGCGTTATTATTGAATTGAATTTAAGTTTATTTGACATATGAATTGTCGGGGAGGGAGGAGCAAAAGGTTGCCGAAGCTACCTGACGAGGCTCCATTCCCCTTTTCGGCGCTACAGCAGTCACATCAGCAGTGTAGAAGTCATACATATAAAATTCAAGCTGAAAATATTTTCACAGAGACTGTTTTGACATAAATTAAACACAAACAAAACACAAATTAAACACAAACTAAACACAAACCAAACACAAACTTTGATGATTTGCCTTAAATCAATTTATAAATGAATGCATAAAATAGTTATCATTTGAATCTGGAAAGCATGAAGCAGCGGCCCAATATTTAAGCCGAGAGCGTAAAAATGTACTTATTTATTTCCTTTTTAAAGCTCCGCAAAGAAGAACAGCAATTTATAAAATCTAATACTTCTGAAAATTTGTTTAAATATTCCGGAATCAAAAAGCTCAATTTCTGTGACCCGTAATTTGTGCGAATTCTCTCCTGAAGGAATAACTCATGCCGTAAATTATATGTCGTAATTTTCTTTGGATATATATCTAGAGACGAAGACTCGCTGTTTTTTATTTATTTATAAATTAATAAGGCTAATTTGAAGTTATATTGTTGCTGAATTGCAAAAATCTTGTGTTTGGAGAAAGAAAGATCGGTGTGAGCACAAAAATCTAAATTGTCTATGCATCAAATCGCTTTCTTTTGTAGGACAAGTAACCTGTTAAGATTCGTCTGTTGCTGTTGTACCCCAGATAAGTAGACAGTAGTTTAGGTGAGAGTATGACAATGCGTAATATAACTGACGTTTTAACCAATATGGAAGAAGCAATCTACGCCTGCGTAATATGCCAATAGATTGGCAAAGTTTTGAGCAGAGGTGTTCAACATGGCGCGACCAAGTCAAACTTTCATCAAACCAGACACCAAGAAATTTATGTGAGCTTACGTTTTCGATAATAGTTCCTTCAAATGTGATACTCATGTCATAACTAACCGGTTTATATTTTTGTTTAAAAAAATATATTTTGTTTTACCAGTGTTAAGCTGAAGTTTATTCGACCGCAACCTATAGTGATAAATTGTTTAGCCACTCATCCGGCTAAATTCTAGTTCCATGAAGTTCAAATGAGAAAAAAATACATTTGTATCGTCTGCGTACATGATAATGTCGGACGTTTGTGGCAGATTAACAATGTCATTTATGTAGAGAAGAAATAACAGGGGACCTAAGATAGAACCCTGAGGTACACCATACTCAATAGTTTCAAGCCTGGACTGCACGCCGTTTATTACCGGTATACTGTGACCGTTCCGTTAGATAACTTCGAATTAGCTCCAAGCGTCCCGCAACGTGTTTTGGCAATTTTTTAAAAAAATATTATCATGCTTGATCGAGTCAGAAGCTTTTCTAAAATGTAAGAAAATTCAGAGTGTAAGATTTTATTTTCTGTTTTGCTGATTATCTTATCTTTTACTTTCAATAACGCCATTTCGGTTGATTCGTCCTTTTGAAACCCATATTGGCCGGTTTACGATCAAAGTATTGGCTGTAAGGAAGTTGGTGAGTCTTTCGTTTATAAGCCGCTCTAATATTTTTGAAAACAACGGTAAAACCGATATTGGTTTCATCAATATCAGTTTTACCAATATCGGTGGGCAGCATTCTACAGATTACTCGAAAAGGTACTCAATTACAATTACAATTATTCTGGCTTAAACGTGTTCAATCATATTCCTTGATTACTCCAGACTAAATATAATTGGCCGTCACTTGAAAAACAAAAGTAACCGTTAGTTCTCGGATTACTTCAGATTGTCAACCCGACATAGTTTTGAGCCAATTTAAAAACTGGCCCTTTGCGCGGCCCATTCTTCCATTAGAATCAGCGAATTCTGAACTACTTACCTTCATAATACTCTCACATTTTGGTAAACCATACTACTGTCAGAAATTTAGTTCGAGGATTAGTTGGTAGGATTTTGCAGGGGACAGAGGGCACCATAAGAAACTGTAGAGAAAAAAATAGTGGTGACTAGTAACTTGAGTTCTTCAAAGAAAACTCGGATTACTACTGGGATTACTTCCCACTAAATTGAATCGAACAATTACAAAATTATTTCAAGAGGTAATTTATTACGAGTAATTTGACTACTTCCTTTTATTTTCCTTTATTGTGTCTCTCAGTGCCCGAAGGCATTACAGAGACGAGTGGGGCACAGTAAATGGAACAGCCGCTTGTCGGAGTGGTTTCATTTGAAATCGAACACGCTTGTCGGGTGCGTCTTCTACTTATTTTTAAATATATGTAATTGTCCCATTTCTGTAAAAAAAACAAAACCAATTTTCAAAATTAAAAAAAAAGAATTCGCATCACAAAAAAAGAAATGTTAAATGGAGCATGGTCAAAATTTGTTTTTAACTCCGGGATTGTTCTACCCAGTTCAGTACGCTGTGTTATGAATACGGAAAGTGTACAAAACTCACAGTAATCTTCTCTGTGCTTGTATATCATGCCAAATGTTTTTTTAATTAAAAGGTTTGCTTGTTTTTTTTTCTTTTTTCTTTGTTGAGGGAAAGAAATGTTAAACATCGTCTCTTTGACAGTCCGGTGGAAAATTCAGTGCCTTGTATCTCATGAGTTATTATTATATGTGTCGCTTATCCAATACTATACGAGTGTAGTCCTATACATGGGCTATCGACAAGCATAAGTTTAGTTTATTTTTTTTTTCAAGGAATATTTTCTATAAAATCTGAAATGTCGGCAAAAATTAGATTTACCGATGTTTTGAACCCGCGTTATCGAAAAACCGCATTTTTTATTTCGTTCAATTTTTGTTTTATTATTGCTGCCGAGCATATTAACTTTTAATGGCTTGGTGGGATTTTCCTCTTATTTTATTGTACTTCTCTACAAGTAATCGAAATCACACCCACGCTATCGGAACGGTCAAACGCAGTTTCCGCAGGTCGGCTTCGCTGCAATGACTATACTGGTTCTTTTTGTGGTAAAATGCAGCGGGTAAATTTATTTTAATTGAGAACACGTGTGCTTGGCTACATATTGTATTTTCTTAATTTTGTAATGATGGGAACTGCCAATTGGCATTCCTTATTCCGATCGTTAGCGATGCAGCTGATGTTCCATTATCCGGTGCGTAAAGCCAGGGCACAGAGGTCGGCGAAAACGGAAGGAGCTCTTTACTGTAGCCAGACCGGGGTCATATATCTGTTAGTGCTATACACAGCTTGTGAGGCTTGAAGCACCTCGCCACAGTACACAATTTTGGTTCGCAGGACGGCTCCTTCATACTGACGTCAAAGGACTTCGTTGAAAAAAATTAAAACAATGACAAGAAGGGTTGTGCTTTTCGACTTACCGGAGAAAGAAATCGATACATTCAGAGAGCAAGAAAAAGATGAATGGGCCTCAGTAGGTGCGCATAAAGAAATATGCTCACGATGGGCCAGCTGAACAAAGAAACCACGCATAAAAACACCATTCACACTGCTGGTGTGAATGGTGAACAATGAACAATGAAATATGCTCCTCACATCTGTGGTGCACAGTTTGCGAGCCAGACCAGGAACTTAAGGTGACATTAGTACGAGATGTACAGTCTCCCGCAATATGAAAGACACATTCGCCGATGCTGTTTATGCAGCGGTGCCAAATCCAGATTGGCCGGATGCGCTTTATTTTGAGGGATACAAAAAAACAAACACCTGTTGATTCCCAAACCCGAGAAATGTGTGCCTAGTCAAAGCGAATCTAACGTTAGCCTCCTAAAATAATATCGTCAAATCGATTTTTTTATATTCCTGAAGGCTGTATACAATCATTGAATTAAGCTCGGTGCGACAAAGTAGAGAAACTACAAGTATACAGAGACATTACGTGACTACTTTCGCAGCCCTCTGTGCATGTTCGTATCGTTGCTTCTCGCTCGGCGTTCAGAGATATCGATCAGTCTTGAACGAAACCCAACTCTTTTATTTAAACTGCACACATTCGCTCAAACAGAAGGGCCACCGTCACGGGTTCACCGCTCGCTTGCTTCGGCTTTAGCTTTCAATTTGTCCGTCTTGACTTTCCAGGCTGTTGATCTTCTCGACTGCATCCGACCGCTGCCGTACAAAGTTCAGCTTGCCCTCGGGCTGTATCGCCTACGCGGAGGCAAGCCGATGCCATTGCTCGTTTCGTTTTCTCCGGCCTTTGTGCCCTGGCTTTACACACCGGATAATGGAACATCCGCTGCACTGCTAATGATCGGACTAAGGAATGCCAGTGGCCATCATTACAAAATGAAGAAAATACAATATGTAGCCAAGCACGAGTGTTCCCAATCAAAATTAACGTACCCGCTGCATTTGAACAAAAATAAATAAATAAATAAATAAATAAATAAGCGGTGTAATCTTTGTTGCGAAGCCGACCTGCGGAAACTGAGTTTGGCCGTACCGAGAGCCTGGGTGCGGTTTCGATCACCTTATACTCCGTTTCACCTTTTGTTGTACCGCAGAGAAGGATAGAAGCGCGAGCTTATAGCGTTGGGAGCCGCTCTTAACGCACGAGAGCTTGTGCCGCCAAGATCTGCCCTAGAGCTAGGAGCTCGCGCTTGTAGCCTTTCCTGCGGTACATCAAAAGGTGGAACAGAGTATAGAGAAGATGAAAAAAAA